>JADLZK010012052.1:0-55373 GCA_015847255.1 Hyparrhenia diplandra | reverse complement strand
CTACGGGCAGACGCCGCGACGACGACGATCAGAGAAGCCTCAACGCGCCAATCGTAGAGGCCTTTTACATAGTGCGCCGAGGAAACCCGGCCAGACAAGCGCACGAACGCAAAATACCGAGGGCGTCGGCGACATATTACAATCGCACGTGCGTGGCGAGCTCTTGCGTTGGCGCATCTAGTTCTTCAAGGAAGCGTAAGAGTGTCTACAAGTCGGGTTCTCATTGGGAAGGCCCCTTCAAAGTTAAGGAGGTAAATCCGCTGTGAGCCCACCGTTGATCTACCATGGGTGACATCGACATCCCTAACTCCCGAACATCGAATATCTACTTACGCATTTTTCCTGCAACTCGGGACTCTATAAGCCAAATGTTTTGTATCATCTTTTTTACTTTCGCTGTTGCATGATTAATAAAGTTTTTGAGTATGTTGACATGGTTATATTTTTCTTCAATCGATATAACAATTTATTTCCATGCTCGACTTAAACTCTAAAGTCACCGACCTCTGCGAGCCGCCCCTCATTTGGTCGCTTTGCAGTATGCGGATCGGTGTACTTCCCGCATAGATCGACGGCCGTAAGGTGTGACTTAGCGTAGTCGAATGTTTCAATAGCTTGCCCGAAAGCAACGGTTCCTTGCCGCTATAATACTGTAAGCGTTAAGGCTAGGACCGGGCAAATATAGGTGACATCTTTTCTACTACGACCTACATGATAACATATTATCGCCGACCATAATCGTATGCATGCTAAAACGGTTATGAAATAAAAACAAAGTAATTAGCTATTAAAATGCCACCCACATCCGGCGTGGGTCGCTTAAATCCCTTTGTGTTTTTCATCGTTTTTTTTCCCTAAAAAGTTTCTTGCTACGCCAAGGAAACAAAATGTTTTGCCCGCAAATTCACCCAGTCTTCCACTTCATCGCCACGAGGGGGTTGGGTTCATCTCATCGGGTAAGCTATGTCGCCGCTTCGGGCCGGCCTCCCCGGCGCAGATCAGCAGCCTCCGCTGTCTCGCGGTGCGTAGCCTAGGCGACGCGCTGAAACCCACGATAGGATAATGGGAGCGCACACCGCCGAGCCGTGTTGAGCAAAGGTCATGGGTCGCTGTGCGGTGAACCCATGAGGTTCTCCTGTGCCACCGCTACCGCGCCGCCTCCACGCTTCTGAGTACCGCTACGGCGCTTCCTTCGATTGGCTCCCGCCGACCTCATAGCCATGGATGGCATTGAGGATTGGCCCGACGTTCCTTGCAGGAGGCTCTGGTACGACCCTCTAGATGGCACGCCGACCTCCGTGACGCTGATTTGCGATCTTGAGGCAGCCCGTCCAAACCGCAAACACCATACACGTAAGTTCAAGACACCCATTACTCTACAAGATCGGCGCGTGTATTTGATCGGGTATCAAAGAAACATACCGCCACGCCACGGGGTGTTCGAGCTCCTCACGCATCGTGATCTACCGCTGTTCACCAACACGAGTCCGCCGAGGGTCTCCACGGACCGACTCCATATTCTACAAGGTATCATCGAAACAAAAATGTAGTTTCCATTATTACTAACTACCTTGCCAAGATTTCTATAGCAACATCAACTCGACCAAATGACGAAACCTTACTGGGCACATGCTCCCCGGGGCTCGCGCGCGCCCTCGCTCCCGTGTAGCGGTGCCCTCCCCGCACTCGAAAGCAGCTTTATGATCGGGCGGCCGCCTGCGCAAGGCCTCCGCCTTTCCAGCGCCAAGGGCCGGGCGGCAGCCCGCACGCCCTCGCGCCCTCCAACCGAAGGCGCCGACCTCCAGCGTAGTTCACGCCCGCTGGGCTAGAGACGCCCTCTCCCGTGGCAAAGGCACGACGCCGGGCGCCGCATTGCCGGCCAACAGCGGTCCCTTCCGGGGAGCTCGCCGCCCTCATGCGAAGTCGCTCACGCTCCCCGGAGAGCCTATCCCGCGCTACCGTTCGCTCACGGGCCCTTCCATCCCCAAGACTCTTCAAGTTCCTCCTACAGCCGCCGGGTCTCCTCGGTCCGCATGTGCCGTTGAACATCGATATTACAAATGTTTATGTATACAAGAGTCCAGCATGACAATGATTGGCGAAATACTTACGCGATACGGCCGCTCCTTCGAGCCGGGCGTACAGGCGAAGCCTTTCCCGCCCCTCCTTGTCGACGGTCGGGCCACTCCTCACCTGCCATCATCGCGGTGCGCCCCCTCCGCCCTTCGCACGCCCCGCCTCATCCATCTCCAGGTCCCGCCTCTCCACTTGATGTAATCCAAGGGAGATTCCCCGCCGATTGAGGGCTGGGGGTCTTGAGGTCTTGGCGCCGCCGGCCGGAGTGTTCTCGCTGGCATCCGATGCCCGTGCACCTCCCGCGGCTGTACGGGGAGCAACTGGGCTGGTCACGTTTGCCGGGCATTTGCGCCACCCACCGGGGCGGAACAGGCTCGGTCACAGCCCCTACATCAACAAGCATCATTTATGCACCTTCACACCGACAAATGTGCATGCTCATGGATACCGATTTGTTTACTTACACATTGGCGGTTTAAGACCATGGATGCGCTCCTCCCCGAAGCTTCCACCGCTACGCCACCCCGCTCGGGCGCCGACACACCGCCGTGGGGCCGGTGGACACGCCAGCGCTTCTTCCTTCCCGCCAGACGAACAACAAGTACCGACCATCACCAACGTAGTTAACTCGGGACTCGAGAACACCGGAGAATACCACAAACCCAAAGTAATCAACACGCGACGCCCTCTTCTTCGCCGACAACACAATCGCCCTTGTGGGCGAAGCTTCACCTGGTGACGACGTAGGGTCACCCCCGGCGGCCACTTTCTCCTAATCACCCCGACCGATGGGTTCTCGAGGGCGCTTGCCGCTGCCCGGCCCTCACCGCCTCACCCTCTTGTCTCCTGCGTGCGGGTGCATTGCGCGCTTACATCCGACGTCGCGGCACGACGACGCACGGCGCCGCTTCCTCGGAGACAAAGCTGAAGTAGCGCCGCGCGACATGCCGTGAATTTGCATATATGCACGATGCTGGATACATTCATAATCTCTGAAGTCGGGAATCAATCAATCAATCAATACAACATGCTTATACTTACCAACGGTGGCGGGTCTCCCCGCGTTGAAACCAAGACACCGCGGCGTGGATCGGGGTGCCCCGCCCGTCGCCAGGATCTCGACACCCTGCGCACTGCCGATGGCAGCCACTCGCGACCCGGTGCCGGGCTGCTCACCCAGCTAATCGAACCCGGGATGGTCCCCCCGCTGAGTGGTCGCGGTCCGTGCTCCACGAAGGTGTGCGCTGATGTCGCGTCAGCCCACTGCAGATCATCAATCATCTCTACCATTCTCCATCACCCGTCGCATGTCGCTGGTCGGGGGCTCCTCGCTCCAGCTTGGTCTCCCTCACGGCACACGTGTCGGATCGGGCTTACGCACCTCCGACAGGCGGCAGTAGAAACTTCATCGGAACTAAACTACATGACGCTTGACGGCAAAATGCGTAGTGGGGAATCGGGCCGCGCCCGGTTCCCGGAGCCACATACACGCCACCCGCGATGCGCCACCCAAAGTCCCCTTCAACCCGACATAGAAGAAGTACCTCCACAGATTGAGGTTGGGAAGGATGCCGAGGAAGCACTCACGAGGGTGATGAAGATGGCTTATGTCGAGGATGGCGCTCGGGCGTAGATGGCGTAGCCGGAGCCCGTAGTGTAGGCTAAGGAGCCGTGAGGAAAGGGTGTGCCTGATGTTAACCTCGCTGGCGGCTCTCGAACACCACTACCTCATCGCTTTGAGGCATGGGGTACGGCCCACCTTCGGGACCTCCAGCACCGTAAAGACTTGCTCCGCAGGACGCCGCCGCCCACGAAAGCCTGGGACGGTGTCGCGTTTGGACCGCGACGCGGTCCACCCTGGTCCATATGGATGACGGATCCCCATCGCGAGGGCACCGGTCCGCCGTGCCCCACACACCAAAGAGCCACCACCATTTACTCACGCCTGCTCCGGCACAAGCCCTCCGGGCAAGACCTCCGCGCTGGACTCGATGCCCTCCACGCCGCACGGGGCGATCCACCTCGGGCCCGACCGGTTCTACATTTCAAGAAGATGAATAGTGTCGATAAGAATCGAAAAGCTTCAAATCTAGACCCAAATCGACATTTGATTTGAACCGACCGACAAAGAAATCTACATCTACAAGGTACTTACCTCTAGCAACTGGTGGCGGCGTGAATCGCCGAACTCCGACGGCAAGCAGTAACAAACCCTAGCCCCGCTCATCGTGAAAGGTGCGGGGGGAGAGGAAGGCTTGGGAGGATGGCTGGCTCGCTCGGGGCGGATGAGATGAGGCGGCGGTGGTGTTGGTATTAATAGTCCCGGTCGTCCCTTGCCAGGCCGTGCATGGCAACCGTGCACGCCTGGCCCGCGCCTCCCCGCTTTCCCCGGTCGCGAGTGCGCGCGCGCTAGGCGGCGGCGCGCTGCCATTATTGGCGCTGCGCGCGTGCGCGCTGAGGCGCCGCCACGCGCCCCCTCATTTCTCGCGCCTAGTTTGTCCCCGCACCTATCTGGATATTTATTAACCGTGACACGTTGCCTTTCCGATTCTTCAGCACGAGCGCCAAATCTTCTCGATGAAGTTTCGGCTTTTATCCCGGATGTTACATTTTTCTGAACTTTTACTTGATTCCCTGCCACAAAGATCCCCTCGCAGCTAACCGCAAGAGCCTGATCTTCTTTCCCGGTCGATATCAAGCATATCTTGACCCATGCACGGTGCATTGGCATCCTACGCCCAAAGTGCGTAAATATCAAGTGCTCGGGACTCCTGCGACGGTGATGCCCCTGTTTGGTTACGCGCCGCTAGGCTTCGAATACTGGGACTACAACTGGCTATTTTCTAAAGACCCTAGCAAGACGCGATAACTCACCTACCCTAGGCTCGGGGATTGCGGGGCACACTTTCACCCACGGTGAATCGTGGCTCATTTCAACGCCTCTTTCGAAAGTGTTTTTACTCTACGCGGGCACACTTCGCTAGAAAGAAAAAAAAAAAAGATTTTTTCATTGAGCACCCAAAGATCCAACAAAGCGGACTCAGCCAAGACTAGACTAATTGGAAACAATGGAAAGAAGCTAAAGTGAATGCAAAAGGCCGGGTCGAGAGTCGCCCCGTGCTAGTCGGCGCTTAACTAGTCTGGTCGACACCGCACGTAAGATTGGTCGACAACACCTCCCGATGGTCGGGGCCAAGACTCTCTCACCGCAAAGATATAGCGTGCTCGGGACTAGCCGTGGGGATGAACCCCTATCCCCACACGTAACTTTTGGGCTAGGCCTTCCGCCGCCCAGACGACGGACTCAAGCCCTGGCGCTAGAAGATCGCAGAATCATCGGGATCACGGCCTAAACGTGGTCGCCAAGATAGTTTTTTGTATAGCTCTATCGTAATCACTACATACTTTCCTATTGTAACCGATCAGTGATAGATCTTGCCTCGAACGGATCCGGGACGCCGTAACCCCGGCCTCCCTAGACTATATAAGGAGAGCAGGGATCCCCCCAAGGGACACAATATTCTCAATCAATCAATACAATCAAGCGGTGACGTATGTTTTACGCCATCAAGGCGGCCGAACTCGGTAAAACCCGCGGTCCTTTGTCCTTCGCTCCCGCTAACGCCTCGCTAGCCGCCTAGCGCACCTCTACCGCCAATCTACTAGCCGCATACCGCTAGAGTATCGCCGATAAACCGACGACAATATAATATCATCGGCCGAGGGCCCTGCTCCAGCTCGATCGCCCTCACCGACACGAAGCTGGATCGGGCCGCACGACACCGATTGTGGCGTATAGAACTAACGGTGAACCACCGTGCCACATTGACGGCAAAGGCGCGTGGTGGGGAACCGGCCCGCTCTCGATTACCACGTAGAAGCCACGTGAACACCACCAATGATGCGCGGACCTCGAATCTCCCTTTTAACCGACATAGAAGAAATACTTCTAGAGATTAAGGTTGGGGAGGATGCCGAGGAAACACCTCACACATCGTGATGAAGATGGCGCTGGGGAGGTAGATGGAGCAGCCGGGAGCCCGTGAGGTCGCCGACAGCCCGCAAGAGAATGGGTGCGCCGCATGCCGGCCCGCTTAGAAGTGGCCCTCGAACACCACCACCTCACGCCTCCGAGGCATTGGGGTACGGCTCCACCTCCGGCACCTCCGCCCGGGCGACGGGGCCCGCCCGCAGACTCCGGGCCACAACCAGCCTCCGATCGCTTTCTGCCTTGCGGATCGCGACAAAGGTCCACTCCTCGTCCATGTGGATGACGGATCCTCCGTCGCACGGGGCACGGGGGTCCGCCGCTGGGCCCCGCACCGCCACAGCCATTCACCACGACCAGCTAGCCGGGCTCGGCCAAGGCATCTGGGCGCACTTCCACCGCGACCCCGATGCCTCCACGCACGCTAGCCGATCCATCTCGCCTTGACCGGTTCTACATTTCAAGAAAATGAACAAGGTCGATAAAAAATCGAAAAGCTTCAAATCCAGATCCAAATCGACTTCATTTGGACTCAATCGATAGCAAATCTACGTATCTACAAGGCACTTTACCGCTAGCCCGGTGGCGGCGCGACCAAGGACGAAATCCGGGCGGGCAAGTGGAAACAAACCCAAGCTCGCGCTCATCAGAGTGTGCGCCTCGGGAGAAAGGAAGGTTCGAAGATGGCTGGTTCGTCCCGGCGATGAGACGAGAAGGCGATGGGTGCCGGTATTTATAGCCCCTGGGCCGCGGCCCCCTTGTTAGCATATTGGGTAACCGCGGTGCTGCCAGGCCTCGCACCTCCCTCGCTTCCCCGTTGAGTGCATGCGGCAAAGCGGCGCGCCGCTGCCATTATTGCGCTGTGTAGGCGCTGAGGCGATGCCATGCGCCCTCATTTTTCGCTACGGGTTTGTTGCCCACACGATCTCGATATTTATTGAACAAGATACGCTTGCCTTCCGATTTTTGGGGCATCGAACGATCGAATCTTCTCGACGGCTTCATTTATATCCCGATGTCACGCATTTTCTCGCTCGACTTTTCCTTAATTCCCGGGCTACCAAGATCCCCCGCCGACATTATGAAGCTGCTTGATTTTCTCCCGGTGGATCCTCGGCATACCTTTGACCCATGCACCGTGCATTCGCATCCCATGTCCCAGCATATAGTGCTCCTGGACCTGTGTGGGGCTACATCCCGGGTGTTTGGTCACGCAGCCAGCTTAGGTTTCCGATTACTGGGACTATCGCCAAATTGTTTCTTCGCACTTAGCAAGATGTGATAACTCACCTACCCTAGGCTCGAGGACTGCGGGCACACTTCACCTACGGTGAATCATGCTTATTTCATCATCAACATTCTAAGTGTTTTTTTTCACTAACGCGGGCACACTTCGCCGTAAAGAAAAAGATTTTTTTTCATTGAGCACCCAACATCCAAAGCAGCGGTTCGCCAAGACTAGACCGGGTCGGAAGCAATGGACGTAGTTACTGTGAACGCAGCGGCCGGGTCGAGAGCCGTCCTAGGCTAGTCGGTGCTTAACTAGTCCGGTCGACACCGCATTTAAGATCGGTCGACAACATCTCCCCGATGGTTGAAACGCCAAGATTCTTCTCGCCGCAAAGATACAAATGCGGCTCGTGGACTAGCCGGGGGGATAAACCCCTATCCCCCTCACGGGCCGCTTCGGGCTAGGCCTTCAGACAGCCCAGACGACGGATCAAGCCCTTGGCGCCGTAAGACGCAGAATCATCGGGATCATGGCCTAAACGTGGGTCACCAAGATAGTTTCCTTGTATAGCTTTATCATAATCACTACATACTTTCCTATTGTAACCGACAGATAGATCTTGTCGGACCGATCCGACTCGTAACCTTGCTCCCTGACTATATAAGGTGAGCAGGATTCCCCAGGGACACGATATTCTCAATCAATCAATAACAATCTAAGCAGACGTAGGTTTTACGCCATCAAGGCGTAATTTAACCCGGGTAAAACCCGTGTTTTGTCCTTCGCCGTCTCGCTTAACATCCTCGTTAGTCGCCTAGCGCACCTCTACCGCCAATCTACTAGCCGTATACCCCTCGTTGGCGCCGACCACGCAGGAGGTACTCAATCCACTTGGAGAACTTGTCGCATTATGGTGAAGATCCACTTGAAACCACCGGGCTGCTTTGAAGGGCCCCTATGCGGCGCCGAAGTCCCCAAAGACGAAAGGCCATGCCGGGTACGCCTCGCTCATGCGCGCCGCAAGACGTGTGTTCGCTTCGCCAAGAATTGACGCTCGCGGTAATGGCGCATTAGGTGCTCGCATCGATGACCGCCGCCGGCCAAGAAAAACCTACACGGAAAGCCTTGCCGACCGTAGTACGAGAGGCAAAGATGATTGCCGCAGTGCCGCCATGGATTTCATCGAGCAAAATTATACCATCTTCCTGGATATGCACTTACAAGACCCGTCCCCTTTACTTTCCCCTCATAAGGAAACCGGGCCGACTAGGACGTAATTTGCTTCTCGCCGATGAGAAGTTCTTGCTCGTTTCTATCCCTCGATGAGAGCTTCCTCGAGATATTTGATGATCGTGACCCGCCAATCTTCATCAACCGCGGCGGGATAATGTAGCGACTATGTGGTCGGGCAAATTTCGAGTGGAGGCCCCTACGCAGTTCACCGATGGTCGGCTTCCAAAGATCTTCGACGAAGATGCCCGCCAGATCTTTTGCCCGAGAGGAGCCGAAGCTTGAAAGTTCATCGGGCGGCTTGGTTGTAATCCCAACCACATGATCAAAAACCCGAGCCCGTGAGAACTTGCCTTCCAACTTTCTTATAGTCGCCACATAAGCATCCATCTTCTTGCTCTTTGCAATCCCAATCTTTGTTGTCCCGCTTGATTACCAACGCCGAGTCCCCGAACACCCGCACCGCGAATCCTAAGTCGAACGGCGTATACGGAGGTCGTGAAGGGCGGCCTCATATTCCGCGGCATTGTTAGACGCCGAAGTGGATCCGGGCAACAACATACCGAGCGTTCTCCGAGGGTGATATGATATAGACGCCGCACCCGCCCATCAATGTTGAGCGAGCCGTCGGTACATTGTCCAAATGCTTACCGGTGTCTTCAAGGGGAGTCTTCGAGGTCCGGCCCACTCGCAAACGAAATCTACCAATGCTTGTGACTTGATTGTACTCCTATTCTTATATGCGATGGTGAATAAAGGCCGAGCTCGACGCCTCACTTGCATATACGATCGTTGGTATCTTTATTCCGCAGACACGCCTAAAGGATAAATCGGACACCACTTCGTGATCGATGAAGGTTGAAGTAATGCCGCAGCTTTTCGACGGATTAGAATCCCATAGAGCAACTTTTGATATGCGTGTACCTTTGTTTGGAATCGCTGGAGTACCTCCGACGAAGTAGACCGCCGCCGGACGGGGTATACATGACCTCTTCCTCCCGCTCCGCCGACAACTAGGGCGTGCCGACTACCCGTTGGTCGCCGCTGGATGTAGAGCAAAGATTCCTCCTCGTCGCGTTTCGGGCCACCAACACCGGTGGTGTGGTAAGAAACTTCTTGAAGCCGTTGAAGGCCTCTTTTGAGCCTCATTGGTCCACCCGAAAAGCCCCGCATGAAGGAGTCCAAGAACGACAAATTCTTTTTTTCACCGAGCCGCACGATGAAACGGTACTCAAGGCCGCCATACATCCAATCAACTTCTAGACGCCTTTAACGCTTTTGGGGTGGTTTCATCCGCATGATGGCGCTGATTTTCTCCGGTTCGCTCAATGCCGCTGTCAAGCAACGATGTTGCCGCCGGCAAGTTGCCTAAGGGACGCCAAAGACACACTTTCCCCTTTAGTTTCCACCGGGTACTGCTTAGTTTAGCGAACACCCTTGTAAGGTCAGCGACCGTGAGAGGGGTGCTCTAGGTCTTCACCATGACATCGCCGACATAAGCCCGAGCGAGGTCGGGGATAAGGTTTCCTAAGCAGCCCTCGATAGCCCGGCCGTATGTAGCTCCGGGCGTCTTTAACCCGAACGACATATAGTATTGTAGCAAAGAGGGCGCCGAATGGAGTGATAAAGGAAGTCTTCTCTCGTCTCGACCACAGGGCAACTGATGATAGCCCGAGTAGCAGTACCAGAAGCCGAAAGTAGCTCACAACCTACAAAGGGAGTCGATTAACCCGATCGATACGGGGAGACCGAAGGGTCTTTAGGGCAAGCCCTATTGAGATCGGTATAATCAACGCACATCCTCCACTTTTATTCTTTCCGCTTTTACAAGGACCGCATTAGCTATCCAAATGATGATACACTTCGCGAATAAAACCAACAAAATTAGTAGCCTAGTTACTTCGCTTTAATAGCAAATGATTTTTCTTTATTGAAACGACGCATCTTCCGCACACGGCCACCATCGGCTTGACACGGGCGTGCTCGATCCGCCCGAGGTACCCCGCATGTCCGCGGGTTTCCACGCGAAATGCTCATGTTCTCCTCGTGAACCGGGACGAGCTATTTCTTCCTATTTCGGGTCAAGGTTGATGCCTATCTTGGTCGTCTTTGACGCCGCCTCCACCAACCTAGATATCTTTAGTATCCGACGGCCCGGTGGTCTTCTTCGCCCGCTCTTCCTCGTATCTCGAGGTCGGAGGGGTTCAGCTTTTTTCGCGATTTCTGATGACCTCCTCCCCCGTCAGACGACCGGAGGATGAACTCCCGCTTGTCGAGGCCCTCCTTTTCGCAGACGTAGGCCATGTGCACGCTTGGCTCTACATGGGACCCCTTCTCCATGGGGATCTTGAGGATGAGGTAGCCATAGTGGGGATCGCCATGAGCTTGGTCACCCAGCCGCCTTATAATGGCGTGGTACGATGACTCAAGTCGGGCGACGACGGTTCATGTACCGATGCGATGATGCTTACGCCGAACTATACGCCGAGCGCACCCCGCCCGAGAGGAACTGATGACTCCCCGCAGTGATTCCCGAACGGGTGGTCGTATTGCTTGAGGTCGCCCTTCGTGATGCTCCAGAGCTTTCATCGAAGTTCCGTATCAAAGATGTTGAGGGCACTCCTCCGCCGATGAGGACCTTCTCAAGTGCAAAAAGGCCCGGACACCGGATCCAGTGACGAGAATCGCCTGGTACGGGTTGTTGCACCACCGGGTCGTTACGGGTGAAGGTGATGACCCGCCGTAGAAAGTGGGCCATATCGGGTTCGGTGGACTTCTCACCAAGTCTTTGACGGTCAGACATTACGGGCGGAGATCTTATGATCCCGCCCCACCTCGCAACCGCAGTGGCCGCCCCATGATCATATGGATGACACCGGCCCTCTAAGGCGATAGCGATGCCCGGGATCAAGGCCATCGCCCAGGTCATCTTCCAGTTGTTGCGGGCGACCTTGGGCGCCTCCGACCGCTCATCGTGATCTTGAGCTTCTTCCGCCGTCATACTGGCATTAAAGTGCCGACACTCACCGCACTATGATTCAAGTCCGGTGCCGGGGCACTTGCCGGTAGGAGCTTTTGATGGGATCTTGCCGCTGAGTGGTTTCTTTCCAATCGCCTTGGACGTTGTTGATACCACCTCCCTGGGCAGCTGGACACGACGGGCTCCAGGATAGTTGTCGCGACTCGCCCGGCGATCGATGTCGCGGGAGTCGCTTCGGCGGCGCTATCGTGACGCCGTCGTCGCTATCATCGTGGGGGGCATCACGTCGGGGGTTCTCCCGCCGAGAAGAGTAGCCGTAACTTGTGGAAACGTATCGCCCCCGCCTCCGCAAGAAACGGGCCACATCTAGTAGCTTGACATGGTCGCGACCTTAGTTCTCGCGGAGCTTATGCCAGCTCTCGGGCCACGCCAAGGCCGCTGAGACGAGGCCTAGTGAACGCGCCGACGCACTGCGTCTGTGATGTCCGGGATCAAGGGTTTAACCCTCGAGAAACCAAATAGACATGTACCCCTGAGTGGCTTATTGCGCCGAGGCGCAACCGCTCCGTGTCGCATTTTGAAGCCCGATCGCTTGCATGTGGACTTGTAGGTGCCGATTTAAGATCTTTGACGTCGCTCCACGTGTGCAGCCTTGCTTCGTGGAGGGCCAGGAGCGCCGAATTTGGGTCACTCGGGGTCGAGGCCGACGGAAGTAGTTAGCCATAACATCCTCCCCCGCCCTATCTGACTTATCTCGATCTTGTAGAGCATGACCCAAGCCGCAGGTCTTGATTGCCGTGGAGTATTTTCGAGAGGGCGCAGGTGCCTTAAAGCCCAATCATTATCGGACCCGCGAAGATCCGTGGTAGGGATGGATCGAGTGATCGTGAAGGTTCCTACCGGTTCCCGTACATCATGTTGTAATTTCTCACGCCGCCGATCTCTGCCAGTTCTCACGAGCCCGTCGCTAGCGGCGGATGGCGGTAGCGAGCATCTCGAGCACCGCTGTTTACGAGGTCGGGGGACGCCGCTTCCATCCCGACCGACGCTGCGGTTGACCACCCGCCCTCCGGTCGGAAAGCACCGCGCCAAATTTCGCGTTCGACTACCGACCGCCCCGCCTGGGCGTTCCCCTCACGGCGCCGGGCTGGGATGCCGGGCTGCCGCTATTAATCGGACTGACATTCGCCTCTTTGGCATGGAGGATGCCTTTCACACTCTCGTTGTTATGATTTCTCCGACGATGGCGCCGGCGGATGACGGCGTGAAGGCGCACGAACCCGAGACCGGGATTGAGCCGAGCATGGTGGCGATGTACCCACGACCCCATCTGTGGTAGCATTCTCCCAATAAAGAGAGCCGCTGGCCGCGATGGCGACTTCGGGCGTCTTGTGAACCGGATACCACCACACCGGCCGAATTGAGCCCTCGCGGATCTCCGAGTCCCCGGCCACCCGAGACCCCGGCCGATGTCGCGCCGAGCCCGAGCCCGACCCCCGCATCCTCCGCTCGACGACGCTACTCGATCGGCGCAGGCCTCTCGAGCGGTAAGCAAGCGCTGTTCGTCTGCCTCCCTCGAGGGGTGCCGAAGTCATTGCTAACGACCTTCCCCCCCGCCATAGATCTCCCCAGGAGCGGTACTCGGGTCGAACAGCCAGGAGTCGTAGCCGAGCCCAACTCCTGGCGCCCTCGGAGGACGGTGGTGGTGGCTTCGACGGAGACGAAGAAGCGCGCCGCCACGAGTTCGGTGCTCCTCCTCTTCCTCCTCAAGGACGGAGAGAGCTTGGCCATGCGCATGTGGTCGCGTGTCAGATCACGGGGCGCCTTCATGGTACGCCGGTGGCGCCGATGAAGTCGTGGGTCCAGACGGCACCTCCGACCAGCCCCCAGAGCCCAGCGCCCGGGCCGCTGTGCGGGACGGCGAGAAGTGGACAACCCATCCCTGAGTGAAGGTGACGACCCCACTCCGCCGAGGGAGCATAGCCTCGACCAGATCCGCTTTCTCCTCGAAGGTGCGCCGCAGCCCGTGTTGTGGTCGACATGTTGCCCCCGCTATGGCGTAGTGCCGATGTAGTCGAAGTCAACCAAAGGGGAAGACTCATCCATACCAATTGAGCCCGTCGGTCGCCGAGTAGATTGTCGACGCCGTGGACGGCGCCGCGTACGGCATTTAACGGGTGGATGAGCCCGATCGGGAGTCCAAGCGCCCGCCTCCGGGTTGGAGTCGAGCCGGTTGTAGAGCTGTATGCCGACGCTAGTATTGGATCCGAGCCGGCACAGGTTGTTGACGCCGAGAACGGCGCCGGCGAAATCCCTAGACCAGCGTCCCGAACTGGATGTCCCCTCCATCGGGTCGACCGCCATGGATTCAGTGGAAGATCACCATCTTGTTAGCCATGGCGTCTTCGAAAGACGCCCTCTACCTCGCGCTGCGGGGAGTAACTCCGCGACGCACTCCAATCTTCGACCGGGCGCTTATCGACGATTCCGCCGACATGCTACCACGTACGGGCGACGCCACGGCATCATAGCGATGACAAGTTCTAGCGGTCTCCGATCGACTCAAGGCGCATCGCATTCTCGACGATCCGGGCGATGACCTTGTGCTCCTACACAGGCGGAGTTACTCCCACGACGATCACGAAAGCGCAGACGTATTGCTGATGACCACACGCATTATGCAAATCGAATCGGTGACGCCCACCGAAAAGCTAAGTCCCCGCAATTATTCAATCTACATACCGGATGGAGACAGGGACTCGTCCAACAGATCGACGAAGTCCCGCAGCCCGGGCCGCCGACATCACGGGGCGCCGAGCGGCGCCGGCCATGATAGCAAGCCAACAAGAAGATGCATGTACGATCTACATGATCGTGCATGGAGCCTCTACGCATCTAACCACACCATGCAAGCTTGATGACGATGACGCACAAGAAGAACGACGCGTTGCTGGCCCAGACGAATTGCCGCATCCCGCCGCGAACCACTTCATGATCAAGCCGCATCATGGATGACCACCGTGTCGAAGTTCGACTCCGATCCAAATCTGCTCGCGAGATCCACCACCTCTAATTGACAAGCAAACAATGATCACGCATACATCAGCCAAGGCGCGCCACGCCAAGGAGCATGTGAACGCCAAGGACTCAAGGAACCACCAAGGTGCGTGATCTACGTGATCATGCTAGCAATCAAGGCCCGGGGCCAAGGCGATATATGCACATATACATGCACACCTAACGTGATTAAGCTAGCAAGCCGTGCCAAGGCCATCGATTCGGGCCGATCTTCTTCAAGCAAGAAGCTTAAGTCAATGTTCCGTATTTTTCATTACAAGCTACGATCATGAACCCGCATCAGCGACAACGCCATCGCCATGACGGCGGCCAAAAGCCGTGACATCAAGGTCGACATAAGCCCTCGCTTTATAAGACTTAAGCGAAAGCAACCACTTAGAGCCCTCGTGATGAGCCGCCTTGAGCCCTCGATGCCGGAAGAGTCGCTGGCCGAGACTCGAGAGCGCCGCCAAGCAAGCCGCATCGAGTAATTGAGCGCCGCAGCCGCATCTCGAAAGTACCGAAAAGGCGCCACCGAGCGAGCCGCTGGGAGTAATCGAGCCGCACCGCCAAGCGGCCGCCTCGGCAATCGAGCGCCACCATGAGAGTTGGGCGCCAGCCCTCGAGCACCACCAGCGAGCCACGCCGGCCATTGCACGGCGACAAGCCATAGATCTACCACGCCCCCGGGCCGCCGAAACAGCTCCGCCAAGCACTCCATCGCCGACAAAACAGCTAAGTCATGCTTTAATGTTTTTTTCATAAATACTCGCCCATCTTCGCATATTTTCATATGTTTTTCGCTTACAAGTAATCATCGCGATAAGTAATCAGCCATACCGCCTCCTGGGCAATTTCTAGAGTCGACCCCACTACTCAGATGTGCACGCCGCACAGCCCCTCGCGTCCACGGGTGGTCGGAATGGTCTCTCCTCCGGGTCTGATAAGTGTTCGCGCGCGTACAGCCACGCGCCTCACCACCGATAACCGCCGCCGGGCGGAGTGCTTTTATGCGTAACTAAACTACATGCGCTAAGTGCTTGTAAATGCTCTACACATGCTTCTTCGAAAACCATGACGCACTAAGTCATCTGGCCACAACTCAACGCTTTTTGTCAAAATGCCTCTCTAGAGCCGCCCCCGCTTCCGACTAATCCAATGTGTGCATGTGGTAAATCACCATGCGTATTTGATAGCTGGCGAGCTCCTTTTGTGCGGTTGAACAACCTGCACTGCGGTCAATCACGCACGGTTATACCGCCCACAATGGCTAGATCGACGCTTAAACGACACTATAAGAAAAAGAGCTAAAAAAATCTACACCAAGAACACGACGAGCTCCAAGCTCACGCAGACAAGCTTCTTCAACTCCTATGGAGATCAAATATTTATTTTGTACACCACGCATTTCACCGCTTCTTCATATTTGTTTTTCGTGACGAAGCCCACCGGGCGAAGCTCGGTGGACTCGCTTCCCACCACTCCGACCACTGAAACTCGGATCAGCCACATGGTCAAGGATTATCATCAAGGTGGTCACACCACCTAGCATATCGACTTCGCCGACCACAACGCCAAGAAGTCGCCAGCCAAGCCGGGACTATGCCCTTCACCGCTACACGACATGGCGATCATATGCTTGCCGCCCATGGCCGGATCAATGGCGTAAAGCCTCAACACCACGCCACCAACATGAGGGCCACGCATGCCAAATTTAACACTGCCAACTTCAAGCAAGTAACTCGCATAAACATGCAAGCTAATCGATTCTCGCGACAGCCTTCACCATCATCTCGCTTTGGCTCACGACAACAATTGAAGATGTGCATGTATGCAAGCCCGCCCGAGGTCTACTAGCACCTTCATGAACCGAGGAGAAGCAAGCAAGTTTGGATGCCCATATATCGGTGCCATACAATCTCCAACGACAAGCATACACATGCACACCTACGCCGATCCAAAGAAGCAAGGCGAATGCATATATGGTCAGATATGTATACACGCATGTGATTCTCGACTCAAATTGGCTTCTACCGCCGAGAGACGGGCAACATGGGACACAAGGACATCAAAGACCGAGTACGCATCAAGGCAGGCGCATGTATAACCATATCAAGGCGAAAGCCGCCCGAGCCACGTGTGAGTCCTACCCATACATATTACATGATCGCTCTCCATGCGCTGTTTTTTCGTGGCAAGACACGGAAGATCCCGAGTAATGGACACCGCGCCACTTCCCGACTGCCGATCGCCGGGGATCGGCATTCTCCGACTCGCGACCGCTGGGATCAAGGCTTTCGACTCGCCGACCGCCGGACCGCGCCCGTTGGTAAAAAAGTTAAGCCCATAGAAATATTTATGATTTGCATAATCCGCGAAGCTGCGCAGACCGGATACCGGTGATCACTTCACCCGAGATGGGTTTTAAATATCGAATCCACAAGGAGAAAGGTTTACGAATAGTGAAGATATAACTAAGGCCGTAGAATCTCAACAAGGAAGGAAATTGATAAATCTTTAAGAAGACGGCTATGGTTGTCTAATTGATATCCTTGTAAGGCTTGTGAATATTTCTTATGGGAACTTTATTCAAGGAGAAAGACACTAAAGCAGAGAGTGCAAACTCCTAGCAAATAGGTTCCCGGCCGAGGCCTATCCAACAGATGTGGACTACAAAGAGTTAACGCAGCCTATAAGTCACCTACGCTTAGTTACCACAACCGAAGGTAGGGTGCATCTACGAGCTATCTAGTCTAAGCACCACGCCACACTAGGGGTAGCAACCTCAATCCAAGAGCGACAAGAATTGAAGTACTCTAGAAGAGTCGCAAAACCACAAGAATAATATAAACAAGTAAACTTACTCAAATAAGAAGTTGATCCAATCAGAGTTGTCTTAGGATCAAGCTCCAAAGGGGCTTGATCCTTGAGGTATAAGCAAGAGGAGACACCGACAGTTCGTAGCTTCCCCTTAACTTCTCCTTCCACTCAATCTCTATCTTTCGAACAAGACTAGATTTAGCTACTTCGCAGGGAGCTATGAACTAGTCTCTCAACTTGATAATCTTCTCTCCTCAACTAGATCTAGAGCTCTTCTAATTAGAAGCTAGGCATAGGTGCTGATCAGCCGAGCCGATGGAGTAATGAACTAATGAACCATCACACTCGGGCAGGGCCAAAGGGCATGCTTATATAGCCGCGGGTCGATGAACCGTAGCCCTTCAATGAAAACCGACCTTGATTAATGGATGAGATTGATCCTTAATGGCGGTTAGAACCGATTATAGAACAGAGGTCGATTGGGGGCCCCATAGGGCGCCACCGCCGTCACCGGTGTGGCCCCTCGGTCCCCGCCGGCTTCGAGTCTTCTAGGTCTTCTTACGCTGGTTTCAAGTTAGGTTGCTTCACGGTCACGCCCTTCATCGTATGGGGTGCAAACTCCGGCTTTTTTTCCCGTTAATCCCCGAAAAATATAATAATTCACCAAAAACTCGTGGAAATCATTAGTAAAGCCCCTAGTTCTACATAAATATTCAATTATACCCTTATTTTAGTTTTAATTGAGCTGTAAAAATTATACTATAAGATGTGTCAACAAGCTCCCCACACTTAGGCTTTTACTCGCCTCGAGAAAAGGATGGATATAGCAAAGTCGTAGTTAAGACATCAAACATAAAACAATCTCATGGTCTTATTTATTTGCAGGATTTATTGTGTTCTACCAAGAATTTTGAGGAGTTGGAGAACGTAATAGTTGATATAGATTACCTTTTTCCTTCAATCGAATCAACTGAGATTTTGCAATGATTTTTTTTTTGAAAGAAACATAGCTTACCATCCTTCTTGTGGTATTCTCGAATCACTCAAGATATTTATATGTGGTATTTTTGGATCCTCACAAGGCACATATAATCAATGCTCTTAAAAACATCCTACTTCTAATAAAGCTTTATTTGGAGTTTCAGGTATGTCAAGGATGTAGCATACTTACCTTGCATGTATTTGCAATGTCAAGGTTGGCTCCGAGGAGAGACATTCTTTTTTATCAAGATGTGCAATTGTGTTTAATTTTCTAATTCTTCTATGCTTTTGCAGATTTCTCTTTTTGAAAGATGGATACTATGCAAGTAAGGTCATGGGCTATCTTTACTTGTTCTTTTTCTTTTTCTTTTTTTTTGGAGAGGTGGGCTCGCCGCCCTTTTTCTTTTGTCTATTATTTCCTCTCTTAAGAGATGTGGGTTCTACTCACCCTTGAACACTTGTCCATTCTTCATCTCTTCTTTTTTTTTTTTTTCGACACTTCTACATAGCCCATGCCTTGTCTCACATTTGTATCAACACTTTTAATATGGAGAGATCAAAACTTGAAGCAACATAAATATTTGAGTGTACGTGTTCCCCGATAGCTAGTCTCTCAACTTGGATCACAGACTTGACAAAGCTCAATGCAAAACAAGTAGCTTATGGCTAGTTTTTTTTTTCAAAGAAGCATGGCTTTGGTAGGATAATTACCAAAAGAGGAGGTATAGCTATCATTTTTAATATTTTTGAAATAAATTCTCCAAGAGACAAGATATCAAGAATCGGGTTCTCACTAATCCTCTATCTCATGTTCTACAACAACTCTAAGTTTCTTGGGATATTATTTACTTTAGTTTTCAACAATTTAGTTAGACCATGAAAAGAATTATGTGAGTCCAACTTAAACCAAGCATATCAATCTTTTTTTTTTTATATTTATTTATTAGATATCGAGAGCTTTTGGTACTTTGTGAAACGGAAAACAAAAGTCACGTAATTAAAAAGATCGTAGAACAAACCAACACGTGGACGAAGGGGAGGCCGAGGAGGTGACGTGGCACAGCCGCCGCCGCCAGCGGGCCGCGCCGTGGGTCCCAGGGCCCACCGCGATCTTCGTCGTCGCGGCCATCTCTCGCCTGTATCTTTCGGTTTCTCGGGTTATTTTCAGGTTACATTTACGCTTAAGCTTTCGACGCTCAGGTCAAGTTTCCCCCACTTTTTTTCCTTGTTACCTTTTATTCACAACATGGTGGAGACAAAGAAAACTTTGCACGAAAATAAATGATAAATAAGGAAGATCAACTTCAAAAAAAATGATAGAGTGTTCCTTTATTTATTCTAGCAAATATTACATAATAATAATTTAATCTAAGCAAACGATCTAGCAAATTTCTAAACGAACTAACTAAGCAAACTAATCAAACTAGCTAATTGAAACACTCTAATTGTTACTAGGGCTCCTTCCCTAGTTGCGCCAAGTGTTCTCAAGAGATTCAACTCTCTTGACTAACGCCGCGATCTCGCCTCTAGCGCCTTCTACGCGCTTATCTAGAGCGCCCACGCTTCACCGCCGTGGCACTCCGCTTGCGGTGCTCGTCAAGGTGAAGCTCCTCCAACCGCGACTTCTTCGCGGAGGTCGCCATCGTGCACTTGCCAAAACGACGCTTTGAAGCGCCGCTCACGCCTCCTTTTGGTGGGATGAACTTCACTTGAGACGGCGTAGCGCGCACTCCATCAATGGAGACACAAGGATGTGTGTAGTTCAGCCGACGGATGTTGTTGAACCCGTCCCATTTGACGCCGTGAGCGTCTCGCTTTGGACGAGGCGGCAACACCTTGTGCCCTCCCTCGCACCAGAACTTCTTCATAGCTTCATTGCGGCGATTGTTCAGATTGTCCTCGCCATGAGAACAGCGGGGGACGGCCGAGGTGAAGGTGGCCGAGGTGGTGGAATGACGGCAAGGGGTGTTGGTGTTGGAGGTACGACGACGAGAGCGCATTTATGGTGATGACGCTCGGTGGTGGCGTGGTGATCTTGGTGGGATCGCACACCACCATTCTCATCTCTATTGGCCATGGCGCATGGGTGGTCTTGGGTCATCGGTCTTGGAGAGGTAGATGGGAATAGGCTCAAGGTAGAATGGGTCGGTTTATATATCGGGAATGCCTTGGAAGGGAGTTAGGGTGACGGTTATCGGACGCCAACGCGAGAATCGCGCCAAAAGGTTCGGTATTCGGTAGGATATCCTAAGGTAGATCCGTGGAAGATGCGGACGCGTGGCGGCCACGTAAAGCGGCGGCCGCCGCCGGAAGGCGGCCGCGGCCCCACAGGTCCACGGCCCAGCCTTTCATCTACGGTCTTCTAAGGTCCATTCTAGTCCATTACTACTTTTGGGGCTTTTGGGGTACACACTACGCGATCAAGGCCTAATGATTAGGTAAAGTAAAGAACTCTAAAACATCTAATTCCTGGGTTCTTTATTGGGCTCATAAAAGATTTTAAGACGTTGGCCATTTACCTTGAATAACTTACCTTCGGTATCTTGAAGAGTGACGGCTCCATGTGATGACGACCACCACCTTGAAAGGTCCTTCCCATTTGCTCAAGTTTTCCATGCCCGAATAATTTAACCCCGAATTAAAAAGTAATACCCGACGCCGGTGTGAAGTTTTTCTTTTAATTCTTTTATCATGCCACCTTTTGTTCTTTCTTTGTAGATCTTGGCATTGTGATAAGCTTTCTCTCTCCATTCGTCGAGTTCGATAATTGCATCTTTCTTTTACTCCCGCAGCTTTCTAGATCCATGTTCCATCTCTTGATTGCCCAAAGGAGCTTTAAACTCTAGCTCGATTGTGCAAGTGATGTGTTTTGCCATAAACAAGTTGGTATGGTGACATTCCAATTGGTGTTTTGTAGGCTGTCCCCGTATGCCCATAATGCTTCGAAGTCTATCCTTCCACTTTGTTCCCATCTCTTCTATTGTTTTCTCGCAAAATATTCTTGATTTGCTTATTTGATGTTTCGCTTGTCCACTCGTTTGAGGGTGATAAGGTGTGGGCAACATTGTGGCGAACTCCGTGCTTTGCTAAGTATCTTTTGAATCTTCTATCAATGAAGTGGGATCCTCCGTCACTAATTACCATCCTTGGTACTCCAAACCTTGGAAATATTATTTCTTCAAACATCTTCACCGAACTTCATATCTAGCAGATCTGCATGGCATAGCTTCTACCCATTTTGACACATAGTCAATCGCCACTAGTATATGTTCATAATTTCCGGATTTTGGAAATGGTCCCATGTAATCAATTCCCCATACATCAAAGAGTTCTATCTCGAGGTTGGTTGTAAGAGGCATGGCATCTCTTGCATTGATATTCCCATGCCTTTGACAGGCTCCACATCTTCGAATAAAATCTTTAGTATCTTGATACATGGTTGGCCGAAAAATCCCGCTTGCCAAATCTTCGCGTGTGTTCTCAATGCCCCATAATGTCCTCCATATGGTGATGAGTGACATCTTTCAATGATCCGATTCCTTCTTCGTAGGCACACATCTTCTCGAGTAACCCATCCGAACAAACCCCGAAGAGGTATGGTTCATCCCAAAGGTGATAACGACTATCATAAATAAGCTTCCTCTTATCAACCCCCTCGGTGGTACATAACCCGCAACCATAAAATTAACAATATCTCGCGTACTGGGATCGGTACAGTTATCCGATAAAGAGTATCATCTCCGAGTGAGTCATTAATGGGCAATTCATTAGGTTTCTCAAAATGCATTCTAGATAAATGATCGGCAAATGTGTAATTTCTACTCCCTTTTTATCTTTTATTTCTAAATCAAATTCTTGGAGTAACAAAATCCATCTTATTAAACGAGGTTTAGCATCTTTCTTGGTGAGCAAGTATTTCAAAGCAAAGATGATCGTTGTAAACAATGACTTTAGCTCCTACCAAGTAAGACCTGAACTTATCAATGGCATAAACAACTCGCTAGCAATTCTTTTTTTTTGTAGTAGCATAATTAAGCCGTGGGCCCAAATAAAGTTTTGCTAGCATATGCAATGGCATGATGCTTCCTATCTTTAGTTTGCCCTAACACCGCCCCACAAAGATAATCACGGCATCACACATGATTTCAAAAGGTAAAGACCAATCGGGGGTTGAATGATAGGTGCAGAAATGAGGGCCTTTTTCAAAGTTTCAAAAGCTTTCAAGCAAGCATCATCAAATTCAAAAGGGACATCCTTGGCTAACAAGCCGGTGAGTGGTCTAGCAATATGTGAAAAATCTTTTATAAATCTACGATAAAAAACCAAAGATGACCAAGAAAAAACTTCTAATCCCTTTGACATTTATAGGGGGGAGGCAATTGTTCTATTACTTCTAGTTTGGCTTTATCTACCTCTATTCCCTTTCTCGACACTAGGTGTCCAAGCACTATTCCTTCTCTAACCATAAAGTGATATTTTTCCCAATTTAGAACTAAGTGCTTCTCTTCACATCTTTGCAAAACCCTATCCAAGTTTCTAAGACAATCATCAAAAGTTTTTCCATATACGTAAAAAATCATCCATAAAAACTTCCACAATTTCTTCAATCATATCGAGAATATAGACATCATACATCTCTCAAAAAGAAGTCGAGCATTACATAACCCAAAAGACATTCTTCTATAAGCATAAGTTCCATATGGGCATGTAAAAAGTGGTTTTGCTTTGATCATCGGGATGGATTGGAATTTGGTGATATCCTCGAATATCCATCAAGAAAGCAAAAGAAAGAGTGGTTTGCCAATCGCTCTAACATCTCATCAATGAAGGGCAATGGAAAATGATCCTTTCTTGTGGCTTTGTTTAATTTTCTATAATCTATGCACATTCGCTATCCCGTGGATCGTTTTGAGGGATTAATTCATTTTTTCATTTTTAATAAATCAGCCATGCCTCCTTCTTAGGCACAACTTGCACAGGTGGCTTACCCACTGCTATGTGGCACAGGATAAATAATCCCAAATGTAATAACTTTAGCACCTCTTTCTTAACTACTTCTTTCATCGCATTGTTAAGTCTACGCTGGGGTTCTCTAGAAGGTGGGATATCCGGATCTTTGTTGGAATGCGATGGGTGCAGAGCGGGTTAATTCCTTTGAGGTCTTCGAAAGTGAATAGCCAAAAACTGATCGATGATGTTCTAAGACGCTTATTAATCTAAAAGTCTCCTCTAGAGTGAGTTTATTGCTTATAATCACGTGGGACTCGGATCATTATGGAGGAAAGCATAAGTAAGACCAGGTGGTAGAGGTTTAAGCTCTATTGAGGTCTAGGAGGATTTTCAAATTCATTCAAAGGTTCTCGTGGTGGTGGGATTTTCATCTTCTTCTTCTACAAAGAATTCAAGATAATCCTCGTAACCGGATTCTACAAAATGTTCTACCGATGCCTCCTTAACTTCTTCCATAGGATCCGGTTCAGACAAGATTCTGCTTTTGAATTAATGGCTTGGGCAATAGGCAATGAGAATTTTAATCCCTTCCCTAAGCGTATACCTAATTCTCCCGCTTTTGTCCTTCGAAATAAGCCTTTCAATAGGTTGTCCTATCAACACGCCAAACTCCATGATATCAAAGATATGAAAGCTTAAGTGTACCATGATACCCTTAACATGGATTGGTAGGACATAAAGAATTCTCAACTTTGGACAATTTGTCCTCGATGGGCTTTGTAGCAATTTGGTTGTGGGACTTAATGATATGCTTATGAGAAGATCATTAGCAAAAGACAATGACATGATGTTTATCCCAACAACCGGATTATAAAGGGCGCCGAAAGAGTCTCTATGAATTTGGCAATGAATAGGTATAGAAGGCTTAATCCAAACGACTACATCATCGTGAGGAAAGCTCGCTCTTCTAACCATTCGGCCGCTACAATTGAAACAAGCTCTTTAGTGGTCCTTCAAAAAGTGTTTTGTCGAAGGGTCTATAAGTGAATGTTTAGCCTTCAAATATCTTTTCGCTTTTGTATTTCGAGGTATCCCCATAATCGAAAATAAATCATCCTCGATATCAAGTAAGAAATCGATATTGGAGTGTCCTCCGCTTCGATGATTCCGATGGCTCGATTAGTTGGTGGATTGGCCAAAGGTTGCAATGAGTTTGGTATGAAATCGCCCTCAACTAATCCTATCTCTTCTTCTTCTTCTTCTAAGGAGTTCTCTCGCAATAGGATCCTTATTATTCTCCGCTATTATGGTCAAGAGTTTTCTAGCTTGTATTGTGGGAGATGGATAAAAGATCCATTTGTTGAGGTATTCAATTCTTTTCTAGATTTTCTGCTCGCACCAACATAAAAAATGTTGAAGTAAAAACCGAAGTCCGGCATGGCTAAGTCCGTCCTGATTTGGAAAGAAATTCAAGACGCTCCCGTAAGGCACTCAAAAGATTCATTATCCTTCTGTGTAGAGGATAGGATCGAGAGCCTAAAGTTGACTACTTTGGACATGGGGTAAAAATCTAGGCAAAATTCAACTAGTAACTTTCCCCGCCGCCTTCCATCTTCTCCTTGTTAGGTGTCGCACCAATCGGGCGAGCCTTCCCTTTCAAAGAGAATGGAAAGAGTTTCCAAATGGATAGTTTCATTGACATGCCTTTTATGTGAAGGCAAATACATGTTTCTTCTTCGGTTGTCCGAGATGGTGATAAGGGTTTTCGCCTATTGTACCTAAGAACATATGATTTTGGACCATCTCTATTAACCTAGGATGCAACTCGTAGTCATCGGTAGTGATTGGTTTAGATGATGGCAAAGGGCTACGAGAGTGTTCCGTGGGTGCCATGTATTTGTAAAGAGGGATGGTATCCATTTGGACAAAGGGAAAAAGATAAAATATAAAAGAAAGGAAAAAGATAAATTCTACGCTACGATAGTTTACAAGACTTAGTTATACTCACGCTTTCTTAAACAACCGTTCTCCCGCAAGAACGCGCCGCTAAATGCTTGTTGGTAAAAGTTAAGCCCACGTAAATATTTATGATTTGTATAATCCGCAAGCGCACGGATACCGGTGAGCACTTCACCCGAGATGGGTTTTAAAATATCGAATCCACAAGGAGAAAGGTTTATGAATAGTGAAGATATAACTAAGGCCGAGAATCTCAACAAGGAAGGAAATTGATAAATCTTTAAGAAGACGGCTATGGTTGTCTAATTGATATCCTTGTAAGGCTTGTGAATATTTCTTATGGGAACTTTATGGAAGGAGAAAGACACTAGCAGAGAGTGCAAACTCCTAGCAAATAGGTTCCCCGCGAGGCCTATCCAACGGGATGTGGACTACAAAGAGTTAACGCAGCTATAAGTCACCTACGTTAGTTACCACAACCGAAGGTAGGGTGCATCTACGAGCTATCTAGTCTAAGCACC
Organism: Hyparrhenia diplandra; assembly: GCA_015847255.1. Taxonomy (NCBI): domain Eukaryota; kingdom Viridiplantae; phylum Streptophyta; class Magnoliopsida; order Poales; family Poaceae; genus Hyparrhenia; species Hyparrhenia diplandra. The sequence goes on along the minus strand of JADLZK010012052.1, from coordinate 29,580 downwards.
ACGCCACACTAGGGTAGCAACCTCAATCCAAGAGCGACAAGAATTGAAGTACTCTAGAAGAGTCACAAACCACAAGAATAATATAAACAAGTAAACTTACTCAAATAAGAAGTTGATCCATCGTAGTTGTCTTAGGATCAAGCTCCAAAGGAGGCTTGATCCCGGAGGTACAAGCGAAGAGGAGACACCGACAGGTTCGAGCTTCTCCTTAACTTCTCCTTCCACTCAATCTCTATCTTTCGAACAAGACTAGATTTAGCTACTCTCGCAGGGAGCTATGAACTAGTCTCTCAACTTGATAATCTTCTCTCTCAACTAGATCTAGAGCTCTTCTAATTAGAAGCTAGGGCATAGGTCGTTGATCAGCCGAAATGATGGAGTAATGAACTAATGAACCATCATTGCCTCGGGCAGGGGCATGGGGCATGCTTATATAGCCGGGTCGATGAACCGTAGCCCTTGGATGAAACCGACCTTGATTAATGGATGAGATTGATCCTTAATGGCGGTTGTGAATCGACATAGAACAGAGGTCGGGTTGTGGGGGCCCCATAGGGCGCCGCCAGGCCCGTGGCGCCGCCACTGTCATCGACAGTGGGCCCAAACCTGTCTTGTCGGGCTTCGAGTCTTCTAGGTCTTCTTACGTGGGTTTCAAGTTAGGTTGCTTCACGGTCACGCCCTTCATCGTATGGGGTGCAAACTCGACTTTTTCCCCGTTAATCCTCGAAAAATATATAATTCACCAAAACTCGTGAAAATCATTAGTAAAGCCCCTAGTTCTACATAAATATTCAATTATACCCTTATTTTAGTTTTAATTGAGTCAGAAAAATTATACTATAAGATGTGTCAACAGCCTCCTCGACCACTCCGATCGCTCGGGGCTGCATCTTCGACATCGCCACGCCGGGGACTTCATCGACAACCATGCTACATCTTCGCCGCTTCACGCCGGGATGTCTTTGCCACATTGCTCCATACTTGTTCGGATCGTGGTGCCGATCTTAAGCAAAGGCGTCGGGGCATTGATAAGTACATCTCGGACTTGTTTTTTGACCCCGCTACAAGACTTCTACGGCGTCTTCCAAAGAGCACGGGGGCTACATGGATACATGTCATCGACGACGACATTTATTCTCCCTCTTCACTACATGGATACATGTCCGTGGTGGAAACTTTTTCTTTATCCGGAGCACCCAACATCCTATAGGCAAACCTCAAGACACGGTGGTCGGCGCAGCCTACGCTTAGTTGACGACGCCTCCCGATCGATCGGGCGCACTCTACACTAGTCGGATGACGCCTCCCGACTTGTCGCCAGCGCTGTTCCACAATCGAACGAAGGAGTACAAGACGGCGCTTGCCGCCAGGATGTAGCGTGCTCGGGACTAGCCGTGGGGATAAACCCCTATCCCCTCATGGACCACTTTGAGCCGCACCATCCAAGGAGGCCCGGCCCAAGATGAGAAGGCGTGCACACATGCACGACTAAGATATTGTACCACATTGCTTATCAAGGCATGTAACCTTGTCTACCGGACTATATAAGGTGGGCAGGGATTCCCTCAAACTCATCGAATCCTAGATTAAGATCACCACGATCTATCTTGTAATCTCGATACTCAATCAATACAATCTAAGCAGGACGTAGGTTTTACGCCATCAAGGCGGCCGAACCTGGGTAAAACCCATGTGTTTTGTCCCTTCGCCGTTACGCTTAACATCCTCGTTAGTCGCCTAGCGCACCTCTACCGCTTCAATCTACTAGCCGGGCATACCCCTGCTAGACTATCGTCGATAAACCGACGACACCCACTATATATAGCCCCAAATCACTGTGTCCTCCACACACATGAAACACTAGAGACAGAGGGCGGCTACGAGAGGTTCACATCTAGAGACAAAGGGCGGCGCGTGTTCTTGCTTCAAATCTTCAGAGTTCTTCAACCTAGCAGGTAAGATTTAGCAACTTCTTCTTATAATCTTTTAACATCTTTCCTATGTCTGTGTTGTCTGAACTTTGTTCAGTGTGTTCAGCGAGAGGGGATTTGTAAGGGGGATGCGACGTGGGGGCCGCTGTCGCGTTGGTTCGGGTGTGTTTTCGCGATCGGTTTCAACTGCACTGCTATCGGAGACCCGACATTGTTTTAAATGGGAAACCGCGCCCGCTCGCCCTCTTTCTCTCATTTTGTGCGGTTCATTTTCCCCACTCTCGCCTCTCTCTATTCTTCTCTGACGGAGGTGATGAGGGAGATTCTGAGGGAGACGGGCGATTCCGAGGGCGAGGGCGACGAGGATGGCGACCGGAGCGAGGGCGATGCTATCATGTCGTTGTCCACGCCGGCCGGCGAGCATGGAGGGCGAGGTCGACGAGGACGGCGACGGGAGCGAGGGTGAGGGTACCACGGCGGTGTCCAAGCCGGGCGATTTGTAAGATGTTCGCCCCTCTCTTTTCTCTCTCTTCTTCTGACGGAGTCGAACTGATTAGGTTTAGTGTTGTAATCCCGAGTAGGTCTAGGGTTTTCTCGTTCTAAATCGTAGGTCTAGGGTTTGTTTGTTTGTGGATCTATGGTGTAGTTGTTGTGGTGTAGGTGTCGGGTTACGCTCGGATGTGTAGTTCTTGTGAGGATGGAATTGCGATTGTATCCGGTGTAGGGTTCTAATATGTGTTGTAGTTTTCGCTACTCACCTTTGAGGTGAAGTTGAAACCGATTGATTAGTCTCGCAAATCATCGCCATGCGATGTGTGATAGCCTTGCTTCACCTAACCAACTGCGGGCTCGGTTGCTTCCTAGAAATAGTGTTGGTTTGGTTCTCGAGAGGTGGACCAAAGAAAGTTGGGTTGAGTTGAGTGATGAAGTTTTAATAGAAATAGTATGCTTTGGTGTGGGTGGAGTATGGATTTGGGACAATTAGGATGTTTATTCAAAGAGATGTGCCGCTATTGTGGACTCGACTTCTTTTGTTCCTAGCCCACAAAGATCTTGGTCCATTGATTGATGTTTCCACCGCTAAAGATTGAGACCGGTCCAAGTTTATCTTTGAGTGGTTGTTCAAATCATCTCAAACTACGTGAAGAAGAATCGAGAGACTATTGGAGGGTGCATTTACTTTCTAGTTGTAAGTTGATTAATTTTTCTGTAATCTGTATGGTGCATTGGATTTTTATGAACTGATGTTTATTTTCTCTTGCGTTCCATGGTGTTTAGGGTTATTATCTTGATTTTGTGGATTTTGGTTATTCTCTTGACAAGACTGTGATGTTCCATGATACTCTTCCAAGGACGACATCCGAAGGGTGATATGATTGGGAGGTTTGCTTCTTATGATTGTGTTTCGTAATATCTATGGAAAGCACCCGATGAGTTTGATATACTTTGTATTGCCGTTGTGTTCTCTCGTGTTTGCTAGGCTCAACCGATCGCTGACTCGACATTTAACACCTTTTGATGTAGCTGAAAAATATGAGGACACAAGCTATGATGAATACCTTTACCGTAGGATGCTTGTGCTGCTTTTAAAGATACTTTGGACCGGCGTTGTACTTTCATTCATCCTGATGTATGTGGGTTGTATATTTAGTCTTGTTTGATAACTGTTTGATCAATTTGCCATTACTGATTTGATGCTAACATATTTGTATTATAGGATAGAGTAGAGATGTGTGGTATTTTTGACAAGCACCATATAAGATATGGTTACAAACGCCCTTGGTGGCTAGTTGGCAAAATGTTCACATATATGCATCGTGAGCATGGAGGTGTTTCGGATGAAGTTGCCGCCGCACCTATTGATGGAGCAAATTTGGTCCTTAGAGTTCTCGCCAATAGAGATGCTTCATACAGAAAAAATGCCGATGGTGATGTTGCCCCCACTACAAATTGTTGATCCAAAGGCTTCTCGCAGCTCATGGTACAGCTTGGTGAGGATGTCTTGGGTGGTGGAGTGAATGTTGGTGAAAGTAATAGAGTCGGGCGAAGAGGATGTGCTTGTTTCTAGAGGTTTTGTTGTTGCAAGTAATGCGTGTGGTGGAAATGGTTTTCCTTCATGGTCTCAAGAAGCTGAATTTTCTTCAACCGAGATTTTAGAGTCTGTTGGAAATAATGGTGTTGCCGATGCAACCGAAAATGTTGGCGGCAAAGAATAATTCGTTGGAGGTAAATGGACTCTTATCTTTGTCCATTTCTTCGCTTACTCTATTTCTTTTGAGTTGTGTTTAACTTTGTTTTTCTCGATGGATCCGTGGACGAAATCGAGGACGTAAAATGAGGGAGGAAATATGGACCCACCGATAGTAGATGTATCTTCTCCTTCTATTCAAAGTGTTCATGAAGTGCGCCCGACAAGAGTGCGAGGAGTAGGAAGAGGAAAAGTTCTGGTTTTCTTCCTATGAATAGAGTTGCTAGGAGGAGTCGGTCTGCAACAAGTAAAGTTGGTCGTCCGTCTCTGAGTCCTTTTGCACCTGGTGCTTCTTCTGATAATTCGCTGGTTGTTGAGGCTGGCCCAGTGCGAAATAGAAAAGTTGTTCGAAAGCGGGCGATCTTAAGAGATGATGTGAGTATTTGAATTTATTTGCATACTTGTTTTCCATTTTATTGAGTTATGAAGTAAATTTCTATGTAATATCATACTAATCGGGCTTTTTTTTGCATTGGTTCTTTGTTGTTCGTAGTTCACCCCGTAGTGCTCTTGGTTCTCGTTCTTTGTTGGGCCTACTTGTGCCGCCGCTTCTCGGCCGATCCTGTTCAAGTCCAAGGAACTCGCGCAAGGTGAAGTAAATCTTGAATCTGGGTCCTCGCTTGTTGGGTTCAAGTGGTACTATTCCCGAAGGCCAAAGGATTAGTGGTGCCCCCGTTGATTCGCCGCCTAGTAGAGGTCCCGTTGATGCTTTGGTGTTCTTAATACTACCGCCGCTCTTCATGCCGGAGGTTAGGATGTATTTGCTTGATTGCGCTTTTATCCGAATTGCAATTAAATATTTGTGCAATTTTGTTTATGCTCGCAGGCAAACAATCCGATTTGTCTCGCTATCGGATAGAAAAAGATTCCTTACTTCAATAGTCCTAGTATGTCGCCTTTTCTCAATGTTTGATTTTGAAGATAATTTAGGCAATTTTATTGAAGATCCTATTGCGAGGCGCCCTGTTGTTTTAGGCTACCGCGCCAGTAGCTCTGCGGGTAAATGTTCTCGCGTGTCATACCTTTATATTAATGATGACCATTCTCGTTGTATGGTCAGCTTATAGTCTATACTTGGTTTTATGTAGGTGAAGGATGGATCTAGTTCACATGCAATCAATGCCGGGTCAATTCCATGTCGGTGATGGCCCCGCCAATGTATGTTATGTCAGCTAAATTATTGATTTGTTTCATATTGCAATGTTTTGTAGCAAGGTGGTAAATGTTTGTGTCTTTTCCGTGTTCAATTTCAGTCCATGTTTAACTTGAGGCATCAGCCTTATTCTCGCGAATTCATATTTGTTTCCTAGGATGAGCAGGGCGCCATTTCCTCAAGGTGGTACAATCGAAATTGGTGAAACATTTCGAGTCAAAGGAATGTGAACCAAGGATTACCTCCTCCACTATAAGCTTGTTAATCTCTAACATAATTTGTTCTCGTTGGTGTTTTTCTTTTTTCCATCGCTCTAATTTAGTATTTTTTGAGGGATACATCTATTCGTAGTCTCAATCTCTTAATGATTGTCCAGAGGATGGTGAAAATGTTGATCAAGATCCTATTCCACTTGCCGCCGTCGATTTTCCGAGTCCCCATTGATATTGTGCAATCGGGTTGTCTCGATCTTTATATACATTTTGATTGTTTGGAAGACCTTCTACGAATAGGACCTTCTCCAAGAATAGATATTTTGAAGTCAAAGCGACTTACAAATTAAAACGGAGGAAGTAGTTCAGAATAGAGGAATATAAACAAACTATAGTTTAGCAATAGTTCGCTTAGTAGGAATTTTTTTAAGACAAGATAGTAATAGTACTTTCGACGGCAAATCAATGTTCTTGAGCTTGTGTATTCATCTATGAAGAAAATAAGCAGCAAAATTATCGCCTTTCCTCACTTCTTGGCGATCAAAAATTCAGCAACATTGGATGATGCGTTGATGCCCGGCCGTTGGATGGAAATCATTGAAGTCGCTTCATCGCTTGATATTATAATCGATCTCTTTGGTTGTAATATTGGCGAATACCCTTTTAGATACTTAGGGATTCCAATGCACCACGCATAAACTCAATTCTGAATGGAGAAAGGTTGAGGAACGCTTTGAGAAAAGACTCGTTGTTGGAAAGCCAAGTACTTATCCTATGGAGGCAAAAGGCCCCCTTAATTCGGTACTTGGCGGCCTACCCATGTTTGTGATGTCCTTCTTTGAAATCCCCAAAGGAGTCCTCAAAAAAATCTTGACCATTTTAGATCAATACTCTTTTGGCAAGGATCCTCGAGAAACATAAATATAGACTTCATGAATTGGGACATCTTGTGTCCACCTAAGGACCAAGGTGTAACACCCGGTTTTTAAGGACAAACCGAATGTACACCATATGTAAGCCCCGAAGTCAAATCTCACATATAGCTACAAATGAATGGTAGTATCAATTCACAATGCTTGAAATATAACGAACATAATATAAAAGTATACAACCTCGGCTAGCAAACAAATGGAAAGACACTCGATCTTCTGGTGTAGACTCCACGAACAGATTTGGTTGATCACAAGCCTAAACTTCCCGATGTGTGGGGAAATAGCAAGAGTGAGTCCATATCGAACTCCGCAAATATAACATGGGGTTATGAGGCTCAAAAAGGCCGACATAATCGGCTTATTGCATTTAAACTTTTAGTTGGTCACAATTTTAAGCATTAGCATCAAGAGTTCCCAACAACCCATAATCATATGAATAAACAAGAATGAATAATAAGTAGATCATGAATATATCATAAACAAATATTAAACAAAGATCATCTATTTTGTGAGTGTCCCCAAGGCCGCTCATAACCGCGAACACGGGGTTGATATATCGCTTTTAACTCTGCGTAGAGGTGTACACTTTCACTATGAGTTATGATTTCCGGGGCCAATGAAAATCATATAAAGCCTTTCAAAGGTTCACCTAAAAATATTAGTGGCCAACGAGCGATACAACCCCGTTTCTCCTATTCCCAGGCAAACCACCAACAAAGATAGATAAGGTCCTTTGACCGACTAAAGCCGAGCCACGTAGCCCCCATAGCTGTACCCACGTAAATCCCTGATGATCGGTTACAAAATAAGTCCTTATGGAGAGCTAAGAGCATCATAAGAAATAAACACAAGCTCTTTTTGCCCTATGATTAATATTGCCAACAACATCATAAATCATAATACATTGCATTAACCATTTAACAAGAATAATAGTTGGTGTAGGTAGAGCACTAGCAAAATTACTACCCAAATGCAAACCCATAGGTGGCAAGGTATAAGTTAACAACAACTAGGAAATCCTTAATGTCGATCAAGGTGGACACATGCACAATGAATTTAATGATTAAAGTGAATAGGAAAGGAATTTTCCCATGCTATACTTGCCTTAGATATAGATTCTTCCTCAGCTAAACCTTTAAAGAACTTATGAGGATCCTGATGTTCAAATAATTCCTGATCTTCCACGAACCGCTCACCGCCTATACTTGACCGTCACGTAGCAACATACAATCATCCACGCACACATACACAATGCAAATAAGAGACATTATGAGAACAGTACACCATCAACAATAAAATAAATTTAAAACACTTTTAAACACAAGTACACATCACTACGATCACATAGACGTTAAGTTCACATAAATCGGAGCTAAAAACGGCTTAGATATGAATTTTACAAGATTAGCTTTAATAAAATAATAAGCTTAATATAATCTCGAAATTTAAAAGATTAATAACCTGACTAATAGTAAGATTAACATGTAGATTACGGAATTACGAATCTAACGCAGCTTGAACGGATCGATTTGGATTTAAAACGAAGAAGTTATAAGTATTTGAATCTGGATGGCAGTTCTGTAAATAAACCGAAACTGATTTCGAAATTAAATAAATAAAATTCGGTTTTAAATCAGGTGTGAGGATCTCGGGTGAAATATAAGGAAACCCAGGGTCTCTTTAACAAAAGAACCGCGAAGAGGTATCTTCTAATCTAGATCGTAGATCTCGATCTGGACGGTTGAGATTCAATGAGAAAAATAAAAGAGAGGAACCATGGCTGGTTACGATCAGCACAGTGGTTCTCCATTGCCGACGGCCATGGAGCTCGCCGGAGTTCACGTAGCTGGCCCTAGAGACCATGGATTGACACGGAATAGACCCAATCGAAAGAGGACCTTGATGCGGAGTCACCAAGGACGAAATCGAGAGCCGGGATGTGACGAGGACGACGCACAGTCAAGCGAGGCGGACAGCGACGGTGCTGCAATTCCGGCGAGTCATATTAGCAAAATTGATCGGGAAAAATAGGGAAAACGAGTCGAGCGAGTTCCCTAGGGCATAACGAAGCTCAGAAGCGGCTTACGGCGAAGCTTGAGGCGGCGAATCGCGGACTCGAGCTCGGCAGCGGCGAAGTTAGGGTTAGGATGCTTCGGCGGTTGCTCAAGGCGGTAGCTGCGAAGCAAGATGGGATTGGAGGGGTCACGGCCTCAGCTTATAAAGTCCCAAGGGTGCAGCAAGGATGGAAAACTCGAGATCAAACTCCGGTTCATCGAAGGAAACTGGAGTTTCCGATTTTGGAGAGCGTTGCCAGGAAGAAGAAAGGAAAGGGAAAGAACTGACATGCGGACCAATGCTGTCAGCGATCTAAAGCAGGAAGGCAGCACGCTGCTGTAATGTTACGAACCTGGGCTGGACCGAGGCAAATTTCAGCCCAAGAGAAAATGACGAGAGGCCAAAAGAAAAGGAAATGGCACACGGCCAGGTTGTGCTGAACGGAGAAAAGAGTAAAGAGAGAAAAGAAATAGCTTTTCCTTTTTTATTTCAAACTCCTTTTTAAATCAATTTAAATTCTTTTGCAAATTTGATCAAATTCAAGCATTACAAAAATAACAATGCAGCAGCATGAGTGCACAAACATGTATCTAGCCTTATGATGGATTTTAATTTTCATAAAAACAATATTATTCCTAAATTCAATGCTTCACATAAAATGCATAAATAAAATCAATTTTCCTATTTTAAAAATCATGCAAAATTTCGGTGTTACACAAGGGGGCCTGGGTATCTTAGATCTAAATCTACAAAAATAAATGCTTATTAGCAAAATGGGTGGTAAATTTACTAAACACTGATGGCATGTGGCAAACTTTGCCACAAACAAATATCTAAGATCTAAATCACTCACTCAAAGTTAAGACTAAACCTCATGACTCACATTTTTGGAGGGTCTCATGCGGATTAAAGATGAGGTGATGGCCAAAGGTTCCTTCATTATCAAAGATGGGAACAAAACTTCAAAGTTAAGGCTAAGCCATATGTTTGGTACATGGCTTACTAATCGAATAAAAGGATTAGAAACTTGATTTGGGTTGGCGTCGCAGCCTATATGTGGGCCATTTGGCGCCATTGTCGAAACGATATTATCTTTAACAAAATGAAAGTTTTCTTGTTGTCGCAGTTATTTTCGGAGGAGCCTATTGGTCATGATGTATCGGGCCTAGTTGCAAAATAAGTGATGAACAAGACAAGAACACACGCCGCTAATTAGCGTAAAACTAAAAGCGATTACTTTGGAGTTTCCCAATAGATGGTGGAAGCACATTTATCATTTGCTTTAGTTCTCTTTATCCGTTTTAGAGACTTGTTTTGCTCTACCTTTTTATCCACTACTTGTAATAATTGGTTGTGTACATCCTCGGATGTAGAGGCCTGGATGTTCTCATCCATTATCTAAAAAAAGTTTCATCGCCTAAACATATTTGAAAATTTCAAACTGAAATTAGCAAGGCCCCGATATTTATACAGTTCAATTACAGAATAGGAAGTCTATGAGGACTACACAATCCACGAGGCAAAGATCACAAAAAATTACACTCCCACCGTTCCAAATTGTAAGTCACTTTGACTTTTTGGCTCATCCATTTTGCTATGTATCCGGGCATATTATTTTATCTAGATACATAGCTAAATGGATGTACCAAAATAGTCAAAACGACTTATAAATTGAAACAGAAAGTAGTTCAGAATAGAGGAATATAAACAAACGTAGTTTAGCAATAGTTCGTTTAGTAGGAAAATTTTTGTAAGACAAGATAGTAGTAGTACTTTCGACGAAGCGTCGGTGTTCTTGAGATTGTGCATTCATCTATGAAGAAAATTAGCGGCAGAATTATCACATTTCCTCACTTCTTGGCGATCAAAAATTCTGACGACACTGGATGACGCGTTGATGCCTGCTGTTGGATGGAAATCACTGAAGTAGCTTCGTCACCTGAACAGATTTGAAAATTTCAGTCACCTGAAAATTAGGAAGACCTTAATATTATACAGTTCAATTCTCAGAATAGGAAGTCTACGAGGACTACACAATCCACGAGAGGCACTGATTACAAAAAAATTGCACTCTCTTCATTCCAAATTGTAAGTCTCTTTGACTTTTTTTATTCGTCCCATTTTGCTATATATTCAAAGCGACACAGGATGATGCGTTGATGCTTGATCGTCATATGTAGTAAGGCTAACAAAGAACACGCATTCACATGCATGTATCCAAATGGGTCGTCATGCAAAGGGGAAACGTAAGAATCTCACGGTTTACTAAACAAAATAATACTTGCCTTCGTGGCTGATGATCTTCCATAAGAAACTTGGCGATCTTCTCTCTAATATCCTCCAAATTGATCGAATTTTTCGGACAAGTTAAATTCCTAATACAAAGAAAGGTAGGCATAAATGTTTGTTGTACATATGGTCTTTATTGCCAAACAAAGGTAGGCACAAGATGGAGCCGCACTTCGAAGTTACCTTAGGACAATCCAAATGAACTTGTTTCATCGCAGCCATCATGTGGTGGGCCATGAAGAACCCACATGTCTTTTCATCGGCTTTGCGGCGAGCACCGCAAACATATGAAACACAAAGTGGTATGTTAGGAAACACTCATCGGTCTATTGCACTTTTCAGCAGACCCGATGTTTGACTTTAAGCGGAGCCTTGAGTCAACCAAATAAGCCTTCCCGAATTTAGCAAGCAAATAGATGAAGAGGCATCCCGAATGAGTCCGAATAGAAGAATTTGTACTCACGGTGTCATACAAATGAAGGATGGCCACATCCAATACATCCAAAGGCCATGAGGTCAAACAAGTCGTCGAAACCCACATTGATCATAGCCTCTTCGTCTATGTCACGCCAAAAGGCCTCTTTTCCCAGGCGTCAAGAACGCCACCGATTGCTGTTCATACCGCTTGCATGTACCACTCTTGAAGAGCAGCACAAGAAGGCCCTGCCTTACGAAGCTCTTCGGGTGATAGTATTGGAGATCCATGTTCGTACTTAGGGTTGGCCTATGCGAACTGAAGGGCATTCGAAGCCACGCTGGTGAAAGGGGGCGAGCCACTCTCTGCATTCTCACCACCTACAGGGCTAGGGGTGTTGGCAGCCGGTGAACTATGTCCTCGTGATTCCATCTCAACTGCAGCATCCGGTCCGTCTGCATCCGTGGCTAAGGCGTATATGCTATCCAGACCACCTACAAGGCTATAGGTGTTGATAGGCGTTGAACAATGTCCTTGCGATTTTATCGCCTGCAACTCAGCCCTGAGCTCATTTATTGTAGTTGCAAGCTCTGCCTAAAGTGCTTCGACCTTCGATTGCCTCCTCGAGCTTCCTCTTCTTTGTACATGCCGGCGCACTCCAGCCAAGCCTTCCAACGAGACAAACTAGAGACCCCACGCACATGCCCTTCCCTTCTTCGAGGTGCCGGGATGTCTGTGGAGCATATCTCTTTCCCTTACACCAAAGTGCCCTCGGAAGGACGGGCTGCCTTCTCTAAAACCTTCTCTCTCGAAGACCGAGTCCTTGTCTCTTTACGTGGTGCCCGGGGCCCCTGTGAGCTCATACCTTTCCCTTCCCTTCTATGCAACAAAAGCTGCCCAATCGTCGACACCTATGTCAAAAAAAAAAAAAAAAAATAAGTTACACAGAAAATCAACAGCTAGCACTCAAAAAAGCTAACAATAAGTAGGGTTCATATATCTCGGAGGCACGCATATCACAAAAAAATGTAGTTCAAAGAACGGAGGAACATAAACAAACCGTTGTTTAGCAAATGTTCATTTAATATGCACATTTTTAAGACAAGGTTTTGTTTTCTCTTGCATATCTCGGTGACTCATGCTATCTAGCTTGTATAACATTGCTCAATAATTTTGTCGCCTTAAATACCTTTTTCTAATGATTGATCCTAGGTACAAACCCAAAGACCCACACGGGAGATTGTAAAAGGATGGGGTGTGTGACAGAGCCGACCAATTTATAAGAAATCAAGTATAATTCGCAATTACCGAAGCAATCGCAGCCTACACTTGAGTCCATATAAACCCGGTATTCCGGAAATCTCGTGAGTGATTTCAAACTCATCAACAATACAACAGGATCGTTGAGCTCGGTGGAGTTCCAATCCGCAGTATCTCAAACCAAATTCAAAATATATTAATCGAGAGTGCGATGTACACATTTATTTCAAAATAATTCAGAGTGCGAAAGCAATAGCTTTCGAAAACAAAATAGTTGTACAAATGAAATCAAACTAAAACAAAGATAGTGCCAATGAGATGTCACCCCCTGTAATAGCAAGAGACGGGAAAAATATAGAGACTGCCATGCCCTAGGCATTATTCTTCAATCACAAAGACATCACAACCGGATCAACTCATGCTAGACGGAGCCACCCGCAACATCGGGAATTAACCTCGCGTGAGTACTCAATTGTACTTCATAAGACTTACCCGTCTTAAACTAGAAAATAAGGAAAAGACTCCAAGGATTATGCTTGGCTTTATCCGGAGTTGGTGACTCACATTTAATTTCAGAAAATAAGGTTGATTAGTGCACCTACACAAACTACTCAGGTTCTTCCAAGTTAAAAGGTTGTTGTATTATATACATAACCATAAGTCCTGTATAGTCAAGATTAAAAACATATGCTCAACGATATATAAATAACAACGGATAAGTAACTTGATCATAATTTCAACATCGACATGAAGATAAAAAGTAACCATTATTGTGATATTAAACTACGATGTCGTGGAAGCATCCCGGGTTCTCACCGTCCGGGAGAGATGGCGATTCGAATCGATTCGACCACCGTGGCGAATACCCCCTGTCATACACCGGGACTACTTTGCAAGGGCAGTCCTAATCACTTCCAAGATGTTAGGGGCGTAAAGTCTCGGACGGTCGGCAACCCCCTCCTCTCGAGCCACCAAGTGAGCGAGCAACGAAAACGACATTTCGTGCACCTCTTCTTGCGCCCGATCCAACCCAACCGACCACGCCAAGGAGGGACGTTAAGCGTACAAAGTACCGGCCCCTAACATTCCCACAAGCTTACGTGGCTCACGACCCAGCGAGCCTACTATATGAACAGTGCGTTCAACTTCCGACCGCCTTCCGACAAAGGGATTAGTCCTTAGTCGATCGATGGAAAGACCACAATATCTATCCGATCTCACATGTTTTATTAACCAAGTTCTCGACTTGTCAACCACCAACGTGATTAACCCAACAACAATCCTCACAAGTGACCTGGACATCACCGGTCTCTTTTGCAATCATCATAATCGAGCATTTATTTAACCTAGACTCCTAAATAGGATAGGATAACAACTTCAGCAAGGATATATGTGCATCATCGGGTTTCAACCATTTCCTATACTTAATGCAACATTTAATAAAGGACTCAACAAATTAATTTAGAAAGCATAGGAAAGTTCAAGCATGCACCGGGCTTGCCTTCGAAGAAAATAGCGGGAAGAAGTTAGAGTCTTACGGAAGCTGGAGTCACGGTCCTCCTTCTCCTCGTGGGGTCTTTTGGCTGCACTCCGGGGCGATGAAGGTTGACCTCCCGCTCCTTGATCTCCTCCCGAACTAACTCCTCCGATCCCGAGATGATGTATGCATATGCAAGAGTTAAAAACCGAATGCACGAGAGACATGCCGGTATATAAAATGAGGTAGAATGATGGATGAATGCATTATGATGTATGATACTAATAAGTGCATATCTCTTCTGCAAACACATAATTTTAACTACACAAGAAACCCTAGTAACCTACATCAAGCAAACACCCTATTTCACTAAATGCTGAAAATGGCAGCTAGACATGCGGTTACTAAAACAGTCACACAGGGAGTTCTATAACTCCAAATGCAGCAAACAAATACTCGTTGGAAAGCTAACGAAATTATCTACAAATCATTCCATACCACCCTAACCTGATTCTGACACTAACAGCCTCGAAAACAGCAATTACAGAGGCTCTGTTTTCTACCTAACAAGCTACATGCAACTCCTATAACTCTCTAACCAAGCATGCAACTCTTACCAAATTTGACCAGCAAGCAAATAAGATCATAAAGCATCAAAATGACCTACTGATCAACATAAAAGATAAACTAATTTACATGAAATGATATTCCCTAAACAAACACTACACATACACACCATAATCATATAAATGCTAGGAATAAAAATCTGCCAAACTGCCAAGGCCATCAAACTAAGCAAACCAACAGATCCTATTCATGCTAGGAACAACTAATAAAATTACCAACACACATTACTCTAATATAAACATGCATTTCTAGGCTATTTTCCAGGCAACATAAATATGGTAAATACATAGCTACCTCAGAAAATTCTACAAAATTTACTAGCATCTTACTGTCCCTAATAGGGCTACCATAAAAATTTCATAGCAAAAACATGCACATACTATCCTACACAAAAATAGCAAAATAGCACTAAAACTAGGCATGAAAATACTTTGTACTATGAAATGCATGAAACGCCTAACCATAAACGGTGGAATGCCGAGGGTGCACAGGTGAGGCGGACCGGATGTACAAAAAAGCATGGGAGGCGGCCTCCGGTCGGCCTTTTCTATGCGGCCCTAAACGTGGTGGCGAGCACGCTCATAAATAGAGCCGGTCCGACGAGTCCACATACCACGGTATGATTTGTCCCTAGACAAGGTGCTACACATCACAAAGGGCATATATAGGAACCGGGTTTAGATCAAGAAAAACGATGACTCTAAACGACGACGACGAGCATCGGCGCGGCACGGCGGCGGCGGTGATGGCGGCCGGATTTTTCTGGCGAGCCGGAATCCGCCCGATTGGGCCCTACTAAGTCTGGGCGCTCCTAGCGAGTCGAGAGGTGTGATGGGGGCGTGAGCGATGAGCTTCGAGCTAACCGGCACGGACGAGGGACGCGGTGGTGACGGTGTTTGACGCCGCGGCGGCTCCTTCCTTGCTTCTAATGGGTGATGACGGTAGGGTACTCGGCTTGGCTTGGACGGCAAGGGAGAGCGGGGAGAGGCGGCGGAGTGCGGTGGATGGAGGCTAAGGGACGCAGCTTCCCTTCTCTTATTCGGCACGGTGCGGCGGGAGAGGGCAGGGCGGGGCCACGCGTGGCGCACAGCGGTTGGCGCATCGAGACAAGCTGGGCCGCCGGTTTGCGCGAGACAGAGAGAAAACAAAAGCGTCACTAATGATCAAACAAAACCCTAATTCGACTGTTTTTGCTAATGCATCGAAAACCGTGCCGAATTAGCAAAAACTCTAATTGAAGAAAACGTTCCTCACGAAATTCTGAGCAAAACACATATATAAACTTTTCTCTAGTTTGGCCCGGATTTGAAACTACGAGCAACCGAAGCACGAGTGCTCCAACGATCGAGGGAACCCTAATTTGCACTCAATTCGAACAAATTTCGTCTTTTTGAACATGCTCCACTCAAAATCATGAAACCGGCCTATGACATCTTTTTGATCTACATAAAATTATCTACACATTTCATGAAGAGTTCACACACATGCAAGATCTCTGACTAGGACTTTTGAACAAAATGAAATAATTACTCTGAAGGTCAAACTAAGTCAAGGCAAGTCAAAGCATCCTAATAAAACCTAATTAGGAAACATGACCAACATCAATTATGCTCTAGCACCTTCTCTAAACATGACTAAGAACAAATAAACATTAAACTTCTAATTATGCAAACATTTCATACATGAAATGACAAGGCAAAGCATAACAAGCAATTTGAATGTATTTAAACAAGCAAATGACCTCTATCATTTCATGTGCAAAAATGCATGTGATTAAATGATGATTATGCCCATGAAATGCAGATGCTAATGACATGATTAAAACCAGGGTGTTACAAATCTAACCCCCTTAAGAAAATCTCGTCCCGAGATTTGTCGGTACTAACCATTTGTTATAAAAAGCAGGGTAGGCTTCTCGAAGATATGTCTCATTCTCCCAAGTAGCATCACTCTCCCCATGATTACTCCATAAGATCTTGTATAGCTTCACTAACTTGTTACGAGTTGTTCTTTCTTTGGTATCCAATATTTGAACAGGCTGTTCAAAATAAGTCAGGTCCTTGTCAATTTTAGCATTTCTGATGGGTAGGCGTTCTTCAGGCACTCTCAACCATTTCTTCAACTGGGATACATGAAAGACATCGGAGACGAATCTCAACTCATCAGGTAGTTGTAACTGATAGGCCACCTTCCCTTTGCTAGCAATGATACGATAAGGACCTATGAACCTAGGTGCTAACTTCCTTTTAACTCCAAAGCGTTGCGCTCTCTTCATTGGTGACACCTTGAGATATACAAAATCACCAACTCTAAATTTCAAAAATTTACTACGCTTGTCACCATAGCTTTTCTCCGGCGGGCTTGAGCTGCGGCTAGATGTTGTTCTTATTGTCCTAACCTTCATTACGCTTCATCAATTAGGTCAATACCGTAATAGGTTCGGTCTCCTGTTTCAACCCAATTCAAAGGTGTTCTACACTTTCTACCATACAACGCTTCAAAGGGAGCCATCTTGATGCTTGCTTGATAACCTGTTATTGTAGGTGAACTCTGCATATGGTAACCACTTATCCCATGAGCCTTTAGCAGATAAAACACATGCCCTCAACATGTCCTCTAGGATCTGATTCACTTGTTTGGCTTGTCCAATTATTCGCGGTTGATAGGCTGAACTATGAAGTAGCTTTGTGTTTAAGGCATCCTGTAAACACTCCCAAAATTTATCGGTCCACTTTGATCCTCGGTCAGACACTATGCTCTTGGGTAAACCATGCAGACGAACAATCTGAGAAATGTAGGTCTCTGCATACTGGTGAGGTTCATAGCTAATGTTCACGGGAATGAAATGTGCTACTTTGGTTAGTCTATCCACAATTACCCAAATTGAATCAAATCCTTGTGGGGTATGTGGAAGTCCAACAATGAGATCCATAGTGATGTCATCCCATTTCCCATCAGAGGTGGGCAAAGGTTGTAGCAATCCAGTAGGTTTCATGTGAATGGCCTTAACTCCGCAACAATTATCACACTTGGCTACATGAGCAGCAATTTCCTTCCTCATCTTGGTCCACCAAAAGCGTGATCTTAATTCTCTATGCATCTTGTTGCTATCGGGATGGTTCGATAGGGTAGAAGAATGTGCTTCTGTCAAGATTTGATCTCTAAGTTCCTTATCCTTCGGTACAACAAGACGATTATCATACCATAGCACCTCATTCTCATCAATCCTCAAGTGTTCACTTGGTGTCTTCTCGAGTTTCTTCTTGATGAAAGAGATACCTTTATCTAATTTCTGCCCTTCAATTATCTTTGCCTCCAGAGATTTTTGCACTTGTATGTTATGCAAAACTGCAGGGGTGCATTAAACTAAATTTTTCTTCTGGCAATGGTTGCTCAATAGTACAAGATGCCTTCAGGCTCAAGGCGTTAGCAGCAACATTCGCCTTGCCTGGATGGTGATGTACTTCCAAATTATAATCCTTGATTAACTCCAACCATCTTCTTTGTCTCATGTTCAGCTGATCTTGAGTAAAGATATATTTCAGGCTCTTATCATCCGTATAAATATGGCACACATTGCCAAGCAAATAGTGGCGCCAAATCTTCAGGGCATGCACAACGGCTGCTAACTCCAAATCATGAGTTGGGTAATTTACTTCGTGTTTGCATAATTGTCGTGATGCATAGGCAATCACTCTTCCTTCTTGCATGAGTACACATCCTAGACCCGTATCACATGCATCGCAAAACACATCAAAAGGTTTCTCAATATCGGTACGTGCAAGCACGGGAGCGGTTGTTAACAACTCTCGTAATGTATGAAAAGCCGTCTCACACTCCGGTGTCCACACAAACTTCTCATCTTTCTGCAATAACCTTGTCATGGGTTTGGCAATCTTAGAAAAGTCGGGTATAAATCGACGATAGTACCCGGCTAAACCAAGAAAACTCCGAATCTCTGTAATAGAGGTTGGCGCCTTCCAATCCATGACTTCTTGAACTTTGCTTGGATCCACTTGAAATTCCATCTTCTCGATAGGACATGTCCAAGAAATTGTACCTTCTTCAACCAAAATTCACATTTGCTAAACTTGGCATACAGTTTGTGCTCTCTGAGCCTGGCTAACACAATTACGAGATGTGCTTTGCATGGTCTTCTTCATTCATTGAGTATACCAAAATGTCATCGATAAACACCACCACGAATTTGTCTAACTTCGGGCATGAATACCGAATTCATTAGGCACATAAAATGAGTGGAGCATTTGTCAAGCCAAAGGACATGACAAGATACTCATACAACCCATACTTGGTTGAAAAAGCGATCTTTGGGATATCTTGTGGTCTGATCTTGATTTGATGATAGCCTGAACGAAGATCGATCTTGGAGAAAACCTTGGCCTTGGACAACTGATCAAAGAGAATGTCAATGCGTGGCAAAGGATACTTGTTTTTAACTGTCACTGCATTGAGTGGTTGGTAATCCACACACATTCTCAAAGATTGGTCCTTTTTCTTCACAAAAAGAGCAGGACATCCCCATGGTGATGAACTTGGTCTGATCAAACCTTTATCTAGCAATTCTTGTATCTGAACTTTCAACTCGGCCAATTCATGGGGCGGCATCCTATAAGGCCTTCTTGATATAGGTGCTGTTCCTGGTAAAAGCTCTATGGCAAACTCTACATCTCTATCTGGTGGTAAGCCTGGTAAGTCTTCCGAAAAAACATCAGGGAACTCACATACCACTGGTATATCTGATATGCAGGTAACTTGTAGAGCAGCTGAGACACGATTTAGATTAGGTGTTTTGGGAAGAATTATTTGGTGTTCCTTCCCATCACGGGGATCTTTCAAAAGGATTACCCTAGTCAGGGTGTCTATAATCACTCCCCATGTCTTCATCCAATTCATTCCCAGAATGACATCCAAACTCAGTCTTGGCAACACTATTAGGGAGGTCACGATCTCTAAATCTCCAACTTTAATTTGCACATTTCTGACAACCTTCCTTGTAAGTTGATCAGCTCCTGCTGAGCTAATACGATAACCATAACCCAAATCCGATATATTCTCCTTATGTTCTTGGGCAAAAGCTTCGCTCATAAAAGAATGAGGCGATCCAGTCAAACAACACAACAAACATTGTGATTGTTGACTAGGCAAAGTACCGGCGATTCTGAGACTCTCCTTCTGGACTCTCTTCAATGTTGGTGGAGTGAATTTGTCCAATCTTCTGCCTGTAGGGTTGGTTACTCTTGGGTTGTGGGCAAAACCTAGAAAAATGTCCTAGTGTCCCACAATTATAGCACTTTTTGAGGGTAGAAGCACTATCAATACCACCTATCCTCGTAGCGGGTGTAACATAAGCGTTCTCGTAACGAGGATACTCAAACTACGGGTTCCTCTTGCGGTGGGGCATCGGGTTGGTGGTAGCCCGGATGATTAAAAAATCGGAACCTTGTTCGACCTGAGCCGACTCAATTGGTCTCTTCTTGTTCTTGGTAGCGGCATATACATTGTTGCTCTTCTCTCTACAATAAGCGATCATTGACGAACTCATTGAAGTCCTTCCTGAACGGGGCTCCAATGGTCTTCTGCATCTTTGCATTAAGCCCTCTTCTAAAACTTGCTATCTTCTTCTCTTCCGTGTCCACCATGTCTGGTGCATACCGGGACAAACGGTTGAAATCTTCAAGGTATTTAGTGATGGTCTTGTCATCTTGGTTGAGCTTGATAAATTCACCCAACTTCTTGGCAATTACACTAGGGTGAATATAAGCTTTACGGAAAGCTGCCGTGAACATATCCCAGGTAATAGAGGTATTAGCTCGGTAGGTGGCACGATGATTTCTCCACCAAATTCCTGCTGGTCCCTCAAGCAAATGAGCGGCAAAATCAGCCTTCTGCACCTCAGTTAATTTCAACAATCTGAACTTTTCCTCAACTGAAACCATCCATTCTTCCGCTTCGGTTGGTTCACTCGACTGTGTGAACTTAGGTGGATCAGTGGTCTTAAATTTCTTGTATAACTGGAGCCTATCTTCTGCATTATTGTCTCGATTTCCTCCACCCTGTGCAGTGTTGCGCGAGATGTTGCGCAACTCACCCAGAAACTCGTTAAAGAACTGTTCCTGGTTGACAGGAGGTGGTGGTGGCGGTTGGTTGCTCCCTCCAGCACCTGAGCGTGTTTTAACCATCTGCATAATCCAACCAATAATAATTCTCAGATGATGTTGACATAGTGTAAATGCATTGAATTTAAAGTTACGCAGAATTTATTGCGATAATAAATTCATTCAACAAATACAGGTAACCATAAATCCAATGGCATCACACCCATCATCGCAACAATCATGGTTGATACGGATTATGTAGCAAATCACTTCTTCGGCAAATGTACGCATAATCCAAGGCAAAATTGCGCACATTGCTTCACCAAAATGGAACTCCTCCGTTAAATTCTTTAAAGGCTCAATTAATATCTGTAGAGTCTGGTTACTTCAAGGGCTTCAATGTTGATAGTTTCTTGCCAAAATAAGGACACTAAAGGTAGGAGTAAGTATCTGGCGACTGGTGATAAGCTCATATCTCCTACGATAGGGCATACTAGCTAATATCTAGCGTAATCAAAAGAGATGAACGGCAAAGAACGAAACTTCGGTGGGACAATGGGCATTTCTAACGTCCCTTGTCGTTGTCATCTCCAAACTGAGCTTCACCTCTAACTACTACAGATTGGGGTTATACGCCTTCAACATCTTCTTCTGTTGGCAAGTGGCGAACAACGGTCCGTTCTAGGAAAATAGAAAGTAGCTATTTCTAGCAAGGCATTGGGTGTTCCACCATCCAACTTCTTCAAACCGAACTATAAGGTAGGGCACAAGTGGAAAGATTAATTCCAGTGATAATTTGGTCCGCCTAGGGTGCGGTCATCTATGGTTTGAGGTCTGTACACGAACAACTTGCCTCCAATGGTATTTGTCTCTAGTGGTATTATTCTAATCGATATGAGGGAGCCAATTGTAGCAAGATTTTGAAGATTGTGTGAGATTGAGAACGAGATTGGTCGATTCAACAAATAGGGACAAGTACTCACTAAGGGGGAGAGACGGAAACAAAGGTAAGAAAAGAAATTCTTTTATTTCAATTTTGTTGATAATTTTGTTGATGCGGATGCATGAATGCCATGATGCATGAGCGTATCTTACGTCCTCACAGAATAGGAAAGATAAGATACTACTCGTATAAATGGTGGCACATCTATCGTTCTCTCAAAAGAAGATAAACCGCAACTAGCCGATCTACACGATTTGCGATGTTAGCGTACCTGCAATTTCATTTCAGCCCACAATATATTTATGCAATGCACGCAATTTAAATTGCATATACCGCTTCATCGGTCCACCCGATGGCATCGCATACCATGCGGAAAAACACATTTTACACCCGGCACACCCGTGTGTACCCATACACAAGTCTACGGGGCACTACCCGACCACGGAGCTCTCAAAACATTTTATTTTTACCCCTAGATCGGCGGTTGTCCGATCATGCTCTCACAACTCGCATCTTACCTTGGGCATAGAGGCAATGAACATCATTTACCCGGGGCGTAGAGCTATTTCGATCCATACATGACTACTCAAGTGAGTAGCCCGTACCTCTTGGCCGCCGCGGCAACCAAGCACAAACAACAAAATATGATGCATAACCCTTCCCAAGTTAGTAAAGCCACCGATTTGTCCTTAATTGGGCATAAGGGTGTGACCATGGCACTATTAATTTTGCAAATCTTTAATTCACACCACCGAAAAGATTTTGTTTCGCAAAATTTTCACAAAAGATTAGTGGTTCATTTTAACTTTAATACCGGATCGGATTGTTAAGTACTGAACTAAGCTCGATACCACCTATGACAGAGCCGACCAATTTATAAGAAATCAAGTATAATTCGCAATTACCGAAGCAATCGCAGTCTACACTTGAGTCCATATAAACCCTAGTATTCGAAATCTCGAGTGATTTCAAACTCATCAACAATACAACAGGATCGTTGAGCTCAGTAGTTCTAATCCGCGGTATCTCAAACCAAATTCATATATATATATAATCGAGTGCGATGTACACATTTATTTCAAAATAATTCAGAGTGCGGAAGCAATAGCTTTCGAAAACAAAATAGTTGTACAAATGAAATCAAACTAAAATAGTATAGTGCCAATGAGATGTCACCCCCGTAATAGCAAGAGACGAGGGGAAAAATATGGAGACCGCCATGCCCTAGGCATTATTCTTCAATCACAACACATCACAACCGGATCAACTCATGCTAGACGGATCCACCCGCAACATCGGGGAATTAACCCGTGAGTACTCAATTGTACTCCACAAGACTTACCCGTCTTAAACCGAAAAATAAGGAAAAGACTCCAAGGATTATGCTTGGCTTTATCCGGAGCTAAGGTGACTCACATTTAATTTTAGAAAATAAGGTTGATTAGTGCACCTACACAAACTACTCAGGTTCTTCCAAGTTAAAAGGTTGTTATTATATACATAACCATAAGTCCTGTATAGTCAAGATTAAAAACATATGCTTAGCGATATATAAATAACAAAGATAAGTAACTTGATCATAATTTCAACATCGGCAAATAAGATAAAGTAACCATTATTGTGATATTAAACTACGATGTCGTGGAAGCATCCCGGGTTCTCACTATCCGGGAGAGATGGCGATTCGAATCGACATTGACCCGGTGGCGAATACCTTGTCATAAACCGGGACTACTTTGCAAGGGCAGTCCTAATCACTTCCAAGATGTTAGGGGGCGTAAAGTCTCGGACCTGTGGGCAACCCCCCTCCTCTCGAGCCACCAAGTGAGCGAGGCAACCAAAACGACGTTTCGTGCGCCTCTTCTTGCGCCCGATCCAACCTCAACCAACCACGCCAAGGAGGGACGTTAAAGCGTACAAGTACCGGCCCCAAACATTCCCACAAGCTTCGTGGCTCCGCGACCCAGGAGAGCCTACTATATGAATAGGTACGTTCACCTTCCGACCGCCTTCCGACAAAGGGATTAGTCCTTAGGCGATCGGATGGAAAGACCACAATATCCATCCGATCTCACATGTTTTATTAACCAAGTTCTTAGCTTGTCAACCACCAACATGATTAACCCAACAACAATCCTCACAAGTGACCGAACATCACTTTGTCTCATTTGCAATCATCATAACCGAGCATTTATTTAACCTAGACTCTACTAAATAGGATGGGATAACAACTTCAGCAAGGATATATATTGCATCAACGGTTTCAACCATTTCCTATACTTAATGCAACATTTAATAAAGGACTCAACAAATTAATTTAGAAAGCATAGGAAAGTTCAAGATGCACCGGGCTTGCCTTCTAAGAAAAGTAGTAGGAAGAAGTTAGAGTCTTCGGAAGCTGGAGTCACGGTCCTCCTTCTCCTGTGGGGTCTTTTGGCTGCACTCCGGGACGATGAAGGTTGACCTCCTGCTCCTTGATCTCCTCCCGAACTAACTCCTCCGATCCTGAGAT
This sequence comes from Hyparrhenia diplandra, assembly GCA_015847255.1. Taxonomy (NCBI): domain Eukaryota; kingdom Viridiplantae; phylum Streptophyta; class Magnoliopsida; order Poales; family Poaceae; genus Hyparrhenia; species Hyparrhenia diplandra. Next base: position 5,410 of record JADLZK010012052.1, on the reverse strand, counting down.
GATGTATGCATATGCAAGAGTTAAAAATCGAATGCACGAGAGACATCTTTGGTATATAAAATGAGGTAGAATGATGGATGAATGCATTATGATGTATGATACTAATAAGTGCATATCTCTTCTGCAAACACATAATTTTAACTACACAAGAAACCCTAGTAACCTACATCAAGCAAACACCCTATTTCACTAAATGCTGAAAATGGCAGCTAGACATGCGGTTACTAAAAAAGCAGTCACACAGGGAGTTCTATAACTCCAAATGCAGCAAACAAATACTCATTAGAAAGCTAACGAAATTATCTACAAATCATTCCATACCACCCTGACCTGATTCTGACATTAACAGCCTCGAAAACAGCAATTACAGAGGCTCTGTTTTCTACCTAACAAGCTACATGCAACTCCTATAACTCTCTAACCAAGCATGCAACTCTTACCAAATTTGACCAGCAAGCAAATAAGATCATAAAGCATCAAAATGACCTACTGATCAACATAAAAGATAAACTAATTTACATGAAATGATATTCCCTAAACAAACACTTCACATACACACCATAATCATATAAATGCTAGGAATAAAAATTTGCCAAACTGCCAAGGCCATCAAACTAAGCATACCAACAGATCCTATTCATGCTAGAAACAACTAATAAAATTACCAACACACATTACTCTAATATAAACATGCATTTCTAGGCTATTTTCCATGCAACATAAATATGGTAAATACATAGCTACCTCAGAAAAATTCTACAAAATTTACTAGAGCATCTTACTATCCTAACAGGGCTACCATAAAAATTTCATAGCAAAAAACATGCACATACTATCCTACACAAAAATAGCAATATAGCACTAAAACTAGGCATGAAAATACTTTGTACTATAAAATGCATGAAACTGCCTAACCATAAACATGAAAAGCTACTTAACAGTAACAAAAGCATGTACAAAAATTATCATGGCAAAAACCCTAGTAATTATTTTTCTATGAATTTCCTAAGAAAGCATGGTAAATAGCACATAAATCGAAAATCACATTTCATCAACAGAACATAGCATGTCTAATATTTTTCCTGTACTCTACATGCAAAAACATGAACATTTCATATAGGAACCACTATTTTATCATGCACCAAAAATTAGATATGCATTTATCCTAAAACATGGCAATTAAAGCAATAAATCTAAATAAATATAAAAACTATTAGAAAACCTAATCTCATAATTTTCTATTGTAGATCTACTCATGAAGATCATAGCAAAATTTGTCCCATGCAAAACCGAGCTAAAATGAGCAAGATATGATTTTTCTAAAGGCAGGCATAACAAAACGAAAACTAAAAACGAAAAAGAAAACATCCCGACAGGTGGGGTCCGCTCGTCAGCGACACAGCAGGGAGCGGCGGGTCGACGGTGGCCTCGGCCCGGCGGCGGCTAATCCGCGAACCAGCTACATCATCCGAACCGCAACGACGAGATCTACGATGGTACCACATTTGCGACCTATCTCGACCTCTAGCATCGCCGGGCGGCGCAAGGCGGTGAGCGGCGCGCGGTGACCTGGCGGGTCGGGTTGTTTCCCGCGAGATCCGGCCAAGGCAAGGCGAGCATGGGCTTCACGACTTCAAGGCGACACGAAAAGCACTACCTAGTTGGGACCGAGATGACGGCGGGGGAGGTGCTCGGCGACGGCCCGCGGCCCGGCGGCGGCGGTGAACACGGCGGCGCGGCCGGTGTTCCGGCAACCACGGTGGTGGCGAGGCTCAACCGGTGGGCGTCGAGGGTGCGAGGGTGAGGTGGACCGGATGCGCATGAAAAGCGGCAGGGAGGCGGCTTCCGGCCGGCCCGGCCACGGCGGTAGCCGAGCGGTGGGCGAGCACGCCACGGCGGCGCGAGCCGGTCCGACGAAATGGGGCACCACGGCCGGATCGTCCCGCACAAGGTGCTACACATCACAAAGGGCACGAACGTGGGTTAGATCAAGAAAAATGATGACGAAACGGCGGCGACGAGCATCGGCGGCGTCTTGGCCGGATTTTTCCTCGAGTCGAAATCCACCGATGGGCCCTACCTTCGGTCTGTGGGCACTCCTAGCGAGTCGAGAGGTGATGGGGGGGACGGAGTGAGCTTCGAGACCGACCGCACGGGTAGGGACGCGGTGGTGACGGTGTTTGACCGGCGGCGGCGATGGTGGCCGCGGCGGCGCTGTCGCCGCTACTCGGCTTGGCTTGGGCGGCAAGGGAGAGCGGGGAGAGGCGGTGGAGTGCGGTGTGGAGTAAGGGACGTGGTTTCCCTTCTCTAATACGGCGCGGCGTGGTAGGAGGGCGGGGGCGCGCGCCACGCGGCAGCGCTGATCGGCCGCGTCGAGACAAGCGGGCGGCGGTTTGCGAGACAGAGAGAAAAACAAGCGTCACTAATGATCAAACAAAACCCTAATTCGATCTGTTTTGGCCTGTGCATCGAAAACCGTGCTGAATTAGCAAAAACTCTAATTGAAGAAAACGTTCCTCACGAAATTCTGAGCAAAACACATATATAAACTTTTCTCTAGTTTGGCCCAGATTTGAAACTACGGGCAACCGAAGCACGAGTGCTCAGACGATCGAGGGAACCCTAATTTGCACTCAATTTGAACAAATTTTGTCTTTTTGAACATGCTCCACTCAAAATCATGAAACCGGCCTATGACATCTTTTGATCTACATAAAATTATCTACACATTTCATGAAGAGTTCACATACATGCAAGATCTCTAACTAGGACTTTTGAACAAAATGAAATAATTACTCACGAGGTCAAACTAAGTCAAAGCAAGTCAAAGCGTCCTAATAAAACCTAATTAGGAAACATGACCAACATCAATTATGCTCTAGCACCTTCTCTAAACATGACTAAGAACAAATAAACATTAAACTTCTAATTATGCAAACATTTCATACATGAAATGACAAGGCAAAAAGCATAACAAGCAATTTGAATGTATTTAAACAAGCAAATGACCTCTATCATTTCATGTGCAAAATTGCATGTGATTAAATGATGATTATGCCCATAAAATGCAGATGCTAATGACATGATTAAAACCAGGTGTTACAGGGGGAGAGCCAAGAAGCACGAGAAAGATCTAGCGTTCTTGTCAAGGCACATCATCTTGGGTAAATGCCGAATCTAATCCCAAAGTGCATTTCATTTTCCACTAACTAAACCAATCCCGAGATCTACAAACTTCCCACTCTAGCAAACTTGCATCGGGAGCCCCGAGAGTGGAACTAAATTATATTTCCACCCTTCCTTTACCTCTTCTCGTTGGTTACGTTTCCCATGCACGACGGATGGGTCGCCCAAAGAACTACCTCTTCTCGTTGGAGCCAAGTTTTTTTTTTGCAAAAAAAAATCTAAGGATGGCAAACTAGTTTAGCGAACTCTTGGATATCTTTGTCATTTCTTCTGTTAATTGTAAACATGAAGTTGCTAGGAAGTAATGGTTTAGCAGCTCTCTTGTTTTTTTCGGGGAGAAAAAAGCGGGTGAAAAGTTGGATGAAAAACTTCGTCCTCGTCGGTGGAGATGCCACCCTTTTCGTCTTTGAGTTGCTTTGCTTCATCTCTTCCAATATAATTGCAAACATAGACCTTTTATTTTACCTTCATCTTCACCGTATACAATTCCCTCGTGCACCATATCATAAATTCCATCATCATGGCCATCTTCTTTATCCACATTCATGCCAAGATTATCATTGATACTAGTCCGGTTCATCAGCAAGGCCCTCATTTTCATATAGTATAACCTCCAATGGTTCCCCATGATGTATCCACCTAGTGTAAGTGCTAGCCATTTCATTAATATACAAGTCATCCCGCACTTGTCCTTGGTGTTTGCAAACTCGATTCAAACACTTTAGCCGACATGGTGCGTGCAATGTCGACTTCATGTAAGCGCCTTGGCCGCCCCTCTCCTACTCATCCATGCTCTTGGAGTAATTTGAAGATAATATATCTTGCGTTGTGCGGTCCAAGTGAATAGTAGTAGTTGTTGTAGTTGGTACTCATTGTCCCTATTAACATCGGCGCGAAACATCGACGAGAGGGGCTCGCATGACCATCGTCGCGTGAAGTTTCAAATTACTCTCGATCTCTCGGGTGTTCGGGCGGAGGCTGAAAAAAAATGTCGCAAGAGAAGCACATCTTCTTGGGTGAGCACCGAAATCTAGATTGTAAAGTGCATTATCCTTCCTTTTTTTGAAGGTTTTTTTGAATGGCTCTAAAAAGGTTTTGTTTTGTCTTGCATATCTCGTGTGACTCATGCTATCTAGCATGTATAACATTGCTCGATAATTTTTTGTCTTAAATACCTTTTTCTGATTGATCCTAGGTACAAACCCAAAGACCCACGCGGGAGATTATAAAAGGATGGGAGGCGTGAAAAGCACATCCCGGTTGGTGTGCTCTTGTTCGAGATTGGCAACCACAACGGCGTGCTCCTTTTTTGATATTTGCGACCACCTCTGTCTTTGCCATCTGCAGCTCCTCGGTGGCCTCGGCTGTTTCGCCTTTTGGGGCTCATCATTTAGCGGGGGCTACTGCTTGAGTTGCACAACTTTGTCCTCATGTTGTGCCTTGGCCGCCGCAATTGCCTGCTTTTGATGCGCAATGTCGACTTCATCTTTGGGCCTTAGCCGCGCCCTCCTACTCATCTATCTTTGCTGGAGTAATTTGAAGATAATAAATCTTGCGTTCTAGGCCCAAGGTGTGGTGCGCTCAAGTGAATAGTAGCAGTCTCTACCTTGACAAAGGTGCACATCAGGGATATGCATCACATGATATGAGTATTGTTGATCTTTATGAGCATCCATTGTGTGTGACCAAGCATATTACGACCTATGTTGCTTGTAAACTCGTGTCATATATTGTACATTGTGGAGAGTTTACAATGGATGGAACTTCTACTCATGTGTCAAATTTGATTGTGTGAACGTCTAGCTTGTCATCTTTTTCTTTTGTCATATTTTAAAAATTGAGGTGCTGACTCCATAAGACTAATGATAGAACTTGTTTGTTTCTTGTGGCACTCTCCTCGCACGGTTGATAGTGCACTTTTATGGTTATTGGAAGTTTGATGTCAAGATGACTGCTCACGTGGTTTTGCAACTAATTTCTTTGTGTACGCATATGTAGTGATTACTTTGGTTGTGTGAACGCTAGTGTTGTCAATGCATTCTGCCCGTCTGGATTGAGCTTTATTATGATGGGCATGAAGCAAGACTGGAATGGAAGGGTCATTCCAAAGTTTTTATTTTTTATTTGAGCCCTACTCGGCAGTTCTATTATTCCACACTCGGTTCAAAAGCTAATAATGTTGTATATCAAGTAGAATGATGTGCGGTATATCTCCTAAAGTTCT
>JADLZK010012051.1:0-180739 GCA_015847255.1 Hyparrhenia diplandra | reverse complement strand
TCTTTTCTGCAGCCGAATCTATCTGACCTAGCCTTATTCTTAATTGATCTACTATTTATTTGGCGTGATCGCCATTATATCTGGCCTCAAGGCCAACTGGAATTTTTGTTGCTACAGCCCGACAACAAATCAGGCCCTCAAGGCCGATTGTGTTTATCGTGGTTGCTTGGTCAAATCAGAGATAGCCTTGAAGCAACGTTCGTCACCAGGCTGTTGTGGTGCTGTGCATTGAATTAATATATACAATATATATATACTTGAAGCACACCGCTAAGCTCTTCAAAAAGTTATCACGTGGAGGTCAGCTGAAGTCCTATTTGGTGTTTGCATCTACGGAGGAGAAAATCTACTGTCTTGCTGCGCTAAGGTACGGTAGAAATCAGAATTACTATTGTCCTTGTTGTACCACGTGAGTTGTTTTTGCGTCTCCGAGAAAATTACAAAAACACCAAAAGCTGCTACTGATTATACATGGGGGCACATCAAAGTGTTGATTCGCAATATTATTACACCGCTCCTAAGGTACATGCAAATAAATTTCATGATTATAATAATTCTTTTACAAGTACCGTTAATTCTCATGATGATGTTGCTAGTTATCATAGTACTAGATATGTTTCATTGGCTACTTCTGTTGATAATTTTCCTTCACATCATAATTATGTATATCATGATAAAGAGCCGATGCATGCTGAAAATTTATTGAGTTTAATTCTTCTAGCAACATGCAACATGTACATTCATATACATCGTCTATAACGTTCACACCGTAAAATGCCAATGAATGACAATGTGAATTATTTAGCCAATTGCGCTCCAAATTCAGCATCATATGCAGGTACTAATGCTCATGATTCGCTATTTGTATTGTTAATAACCATAGCCGAATCAATGAAAAATCAGCACCTTATGCCAATGCTTATTCCTATGATTCGCTTCATATGTTACTACCAACTCAAGCCGAATTGATAAAATTCAGCAAGGCATGCTAATGACATTACTTATGATTCGGCTTCATGTGGTGCTCGTAATTCTAGCCGAATTAATAAGGACTCAGCAAAAATTTCCCAATCGGACATTGCTGAACTTAAAGATGCATTGTTAAACTTTAAAAAGAACGGTTCAAAAGCGAGAATGAAGATTTCTTTCGTAAAATGTCTTGAGGATATAAGAAAAGAGAAAAGTTGCATGCTCCCTCGGAATCGGCTAAACCGGCTTTAAAGTCCGCCAAGCCGATTGTTACCTTCGTGAAACAACTACCCGCCTTGAATCGGTCAAGCCGACTTTTCGGTCGGCTAAGCCGATTGCCTCTAGCAATCAATCCAAATTGGTCTCTTCGGCATCCGAAGCCGATAAGACCAATTTAGGAGAGGATGCACATTCTTTACCTTACAGAAGACACCTTCGATGGTCGAAATTCGAGAAAAATAATCCGCCATTTTAATTCGACCGCAAGCCAATTCCGCTATATGGAAAAAATGTTATAATCGGCGAGCCTAGAGAGCCTAAGAAGAGAAAGCAAATCTCGGATCGTGAGGTGGTGTTAGAAAAAATCTAGTGACGATCGGGAAAGCCTCAAGATCACCATCAAGTCTTAAGGCTCCGGGGCAAGCTCAAAGTCCCATTCATAAGCGAGGTCAACCACTAGTGTCATTGTCCAAAAAGGATTGCTAGAATCAATTCTAAAAAGTTGGCCAAAATAATTTTAGAACTAGTGGGCAGGAAAAATCAGCAAGACCGATTGCTCAAATCGGTCAAGCTATTCATAAGCAAAAGGTGCAGCACACACATAAAGGTGGAGTCTTGGTTTCTCGCCCATTAATGTGTCAAGATCTTCACCAAAAGAGGGTGTGTGCCAATGAAACTCGCAGTGGGCAGCAATGCTTACCCCATTGCCGATTGAGCCAAAGCCAATCGTGCTTCAATAAGAAAGAACCAATCAAGTTAGCCAAGCCAATTACCTTGCTTGAGATGGCTAAACCGACCCCAGAGGTGGCTGAGTTGGCTAAGGTTGCTGCCATTGAGCATGAATCGGCATTGACGACTTCCGAGTCGGCTAAGTCGATTCCTATTGTTGTAGATTTTTCCACAGGTGCTTCAGAAAGTTTCGCCACTACTATGGTGGGCGTCGAGACACAAGAAGAGCCCGAGGAGGAAATTAGTGACGTTAGAAAGAGCACACAAACTCTTTCCAAAGGTATTGCTAACGGTGAGACCATCGAGAGCAAAACCTTGGTTGCTACATCTTTCGTCACTAAGGTACAAGATTGCATCGGCTTACATGTTGTCTTCAATTGGAAGGCCGATGATAATGTTTTGTCAAAGTTAAAGCTTTTCCCCAATGCTTAATGTGAATTATACATATATGTGGATTGCTTTACTTATTTTGAATTCAATTCATACTTGGTCCCGAATGAGATATGAGTTTTGCAATTACTTCGGTTTTATGATTCGGGGCTAAGATTGAAGAATATTGCCATGCCGATGTTTGCTTTAAATTTAATTCTATAACATCCGGCATGGAAGATAATTGTAAAGGTGTGGCCGAATGGATTAATGTCAAATCTAATCTTTTCATTTGCCAAGCATTGAAACTGATTCTACAAGAAGATTGGCTTACAAATTTAATGCTCACCTTTGATTATATCCGTTGATCATGTCTTTGACATATTACGTAAAAATAAATTTATTAGAATTATTGATCACAATGCTTTGCCATCAACTCAGAGCTCGGAAGAGTTTACATTTTGCAAGTGGTGTAATTCCTTTGATCATAATACTTGTCATTGCAATATGTTTCATCATGATATCCAATTGGACATTGATAATGACCGGTTGAGGTTTTCTCGAGGTTCGACAAGTGGACCGATTAGATTCAATCGGGCCCGATGGCGGCGGGTGATTCAAATCGCTTGCATTACTAGCCGATTCACTTAAAGATCAAGGCTCCAATGCCCAAGAAAGAGATGGATAAACCTCAAGTGAAGGCAGAGCTGTTATCCATAAATTTCAAATTGAAAATATTTCAAAGGATAGCGAAGTTGCTCCAATGTTAGAAGACAGGGGCAAATAAAATCTCTCCATCTCTACCAAAAGCCCGATTAATTCTATTGAGCAAGGAGAATCGGTTCGAGATCCTTCTTTTGGAGCATGTTCATCAAGATGAAGGCAAAGAGGATGCTCATAAAGCTAGTGGAGGCAAGAGGCATGACGGGGAAAGAGGCAATAGAAGACCGAAGCTTAGCTTCGAGGAGCTTCTAGCTAAATATACAAAGATAGGGAAGCAAATCGATTAAAGAAGACCCAAGCATTAAAGTTGCCTCCAAAGCTGCGTGATTCTCAAAGACCACATTGGCAAAAAAAAAATATATGCTCCATCATATTTCGAGCTACAACATGTGGGGTATGCAGCTCAAACGCTTGAAAGAGTCATCATCTTACAAAGACCAATTTGATCAAAATCGGTCCGTAGCTGTACCAAAAGGGAAGGTGGTAAAGCAAGTTTACCGTGTGAAGTATGATGGACGGAAAAAGAAAAATTCAGATCTGAATGTCACCATTAAAAAGCCGATTACATTGTTGAAAAAATCTGGCTATTAATGGTGAACAAGTTGAAAATCATTTATTAATATCATAGGTACCAAATCTGAATGGAAGGATGTGAAAGTACCTACGATCAAAGAAGAATTGCCGCGGTCCACAACAAACACAAAACCGATATGCTCAATCGGTTTACCAAGATGGCAAGAAAAGGAATTGCGTAAGCTCCGCTGCAGAGAAACTAAAAGAAAGGGGCTTAGCATGGATCCCTAAAGGAAGCATTAAAGATAGAAATGATGGTGATCATGGACGCTTGTATTACATACAAAGAATAAAAGGAAAAGATTCAAGACACGCTTGCCAAGTTGGAGGTTTGCACCAAATCATCAAAATCATTGGTCATGGCATCATCCATTTTCTCTCGCCTGTGCATATGTGGAATTCATCTCATGGTATGTATGGTTTTCCCTCATATTCTTATGTTGATCCTTGGTACGGGTCTTTATATTATGGAGGGTTGCCAAATTATTATGTTCATCGATGATCGTGAGCCGAAATAAATATATCGGCCATGCTCATTGATGTGGATGAGTTCATATGGCCGATACTTAGTTATCGCACTTAGTATAAATAGCCGATGCATGCATCGTGCTATTTGAGAGACTTCCGCAAAAATTATATATTTTTATGTGGGACGTGCAAAATCGGCTCAGCCGACCGAACTTGACGGCCAAGACGATTCACGGCAGTATGGCCGATGAATGCTCGTAAACATCGTGCCGTTGGAAAGAGCAAGCTGCCTGCTCAAAATACACAGACATGCAAAATATTTTTGGCAATGTTTCTGAGCATCATAAAGTTTCAAAATATGTTTGGTATGTCTGGTGCTCTCGAGATTGTATAAGAATAAGAGCAAATATGATGCTGCTATTCTTGGACAAGTCAAACACGTTGGTATTCCTCCGTTGCATGTTCTGTCGGTTGCATGCTGATGCTACTGCATGATCGGCTTCGCCGGTCAGCCTGTTACACCTCGCTGCATGCTCGCCGCCATGTTGGTGCTTGCTAAATAGGCAAAGCTCGAAATACAAATGTGCATGCACAGGTTTATAGAAATCAATATATTGAAGTGTACATGGCGTGATTTATTAAGCGACCAAAGACTTGGTGTGGGAGCCGAGCTGCATGCTGGAACTGTCTCGCCGATTGACCCATCGGCCTGACCTATTAAACCTGCTGCAGACCGCCGATCCCAATTCGGCTAGCTAGGTCAGGTACTTGCGTCGGCGTCAGGCGTTCAGGCTGCCAATCTGATACTGAATCGGCTAAGCGGGGTCAGAGCATCAAGGCTGGCCCCGAAGCGGCCAAGCCATTTTCAGTAGGCGGCCTGGCCGACTCGGCCCCGAGTGGCCACTGATCGGCTAACCGATTGTTCAAATCGCTCTGCCGATTTTCTACTGTGGTCATCCATTTTTATCCATGAAATTTCAAATCGGTCTAAAATTATTTCTAAACAATTCTAGTGCCGATTTACAAAATTGGAGTGCTCCTTTGTTGAACTTTTTGCAGGATCGGATTGGCCGATTAATCAATCTGCTTGGCCGGTCACAATGTTCAACTACCAGTAGCTGTTGGTTGGATGTACAGGCCAAGCCTGTTACCATGCTTTTGCTAGCAGGTTTCAGTATGGAGAGAAGCCAGCAAACGAGGTATTTTGCCGAATTCTAAATTCGGCATATTCCAACACGACAAAATGGCAAAGCTATAATGTTGGCTCAACAAGTATCATACTTCGGTCTCGGTGGACATAATTTTCGTATGTAAAATTAGCCGATGCTTGCATCGTGCTATGCGTGACTTTTCAGAAAGTTACAAATGTCAACCAATTCAGCAAGAGTTCACCTAAATTGAGTCTTTACAATGTGATCAAAGTGATATTCGAGAACTCATATATGCTAGAAATATTTGAAGGTGAAAGTTTCCCGAACAAAATTAACGGGAAATATCTTTTAAAATATTTCTCAAGTATTTGGGCAAAAGGCTTAGTGCTTTCCAAACAATGGCCGATGCATGTATCATCCTGAGAACAAAAATAGCCGATATTTAATATCGCCCTTAGTCGCTGGGCAACCGATATGATGGGCATTCGTGTTGTTCGGTTTCTTATCTTTGTTTTCAGGTTCGTGTACCCCCGCCTGAAAACAGGGGGGCATATGTTGACACCCAAAATTGTCCGAGGAAAGTTCAAGTGTCATATATGATTATAATGATGGCTCAGCGACTCCTCCGGCAACTCACCGACCACTCCCAGACAGCTCGGCAACAGGAATTGCTTGAAGTCCGACTGGTGCATCTGTGCTAGTTCCAACACGTGAGAAGTTGAGGCATGAAGCCATATGACGAGCACCTATCCACTTTGAACTCGAGTCCGACAGGATCATGTCACGAGGGCGATGTATCATGAAGGAGTGCAGGTGCAATACGTATCGTTGTCTTGGAGTCATTAACATGGAAAGAAGAAGTGAGGCAACTGCAAGGAGGCAACCGGGACATATATGCATATATATGTACGTGACCATCACGTACTCTTGATTTGCTAGAGCAAGGAGGCAACCGGGACATATATGCATATATACGTATGTGATCATCACGTACTCTTTCTGGCCAAAACACGACTGGCGCCAGCGTCGAGCCGGCCGGGCTGTGCAGGTTCGGAACCGATCACTTTCCTAATTCGGTTTTGGAGAGTTTTGGAGATTGGAACGTCCAAGGACGGTTTCCTAAAAGGATAAGACCACCCTCCTCTATATAATAAAGAGGTTCATGGCCGATTTGATCCCATCTACATCCAATCGTCACAACACATCTACCAAACCCTAATCTCCTCTCCTCTTCCTCTCTTCTTCTTTGTTGCCGCTGCCATGAACAGGTGATCGACGACGACAACGCCCTAGAGCGGTCAGGACGGCTAGGGCAGCCCATTCGTCCTCACGGGGTCCGTCCCGGGCGTGTGGGGTTTCGGGTTTCAAGAGACTTCGCCGGCGTGTCTTGCGTATCGCGCTCCCGACGAGGCTCCTCCGACGACGTGTCTTGCGTATCGCGCTCATCGTTGGAGGCACACGGTCCAGGTGTGGATATCCCTAGGCGCTTGCCGATTCCCGATTTCGGCTTGCCCTACGTAGAGCGATCTAGCTCTTATTTTGGTGTGTTACCGATTTTATCGTCAACAGATATCATTCTACCATAAGTCCAAGATTTGACTGATAACATTTCTTCTGAATCTATCGGTGGCCACAGCATGAAAGAACTTGGTGTTCTCATCTCCAAACTGCATCAATCTCTAAGTAAACCTTTGCCTCCAATAAGTATTATGCATATCTAATAGCTTCAAAATATGAGCTTTGAGAATATTTTGAATTTTTTTTCCTGAGGATGAAGAGCCCTGATCTCTTCTAATTTATCAAAGAAGGCAATAGTGGCATTGCTGTTGTCAATAAGCTTAGATAGCTGAGAGAGATTTTTGGCCCATTGTTTTAGGATTCTTCTTAGAAGCTTGAACTTGGCACTGACAATGTGAGCACTGTTGGAGCTTCTACTGGGGGCGGACCAAGCATGGGAAATCTGTTCCAGGCACCCAGGGTGCTTAAACCAGTAATTTTTGAACCTAAAGATGTTGGACCTAGGAATACTGATGCCAATCTAAACCTTGCAAGGAAGATGATCTGAAGTAATCGCCGGAGGGAGAACCATAGAATTTGGGAAATAATTTGTCCGGGAAATGTAAGTGAAAAACCAGTCCACTTGTTCTAACAGGGGAGAGCTCGCATATTACTCCAAGTATAGCTTCTACCTTTGATAGGTAATTCAATAAGACCTAAGTGACTAATGACACTATTGAAGACAAGGGTGTCATTAAAGTTTCCACCAGGTTTATTTCTGTTTTCAGCATATATATGGAAATTGAAATCTCCCACAATGAGCCACAAATCATCATCCCAATATCCAGATTATATAACCAATTTACAAAGTGTAACACCCGTGTTTTTACATCATTTTAAAAATCACTAAAAATTTAAACTTTTTATAATTATCAACTAAAACTTGACTAATTTATTTTTTCGCACAACCCAAAAACCCGTTTTCCAAAAACCCCGCATTAAAATTTCACCATATAGATTTATTTAGGATATATGGTTGATTGCTTGCTTGCAAGATTGTTTGTTGTACTAGAATTTATTTTGGCATAAAATAAATTACCTTGATTTATTCCCCACATATCTCATCCTTTACCTCCTACCAACACCCTCCCCCAAAAAAAAAAAAAAAAATCCAAATTCCAACCTCATTTAAAAAGTACTTAGTTTTATTACAAATAAATGTGTATATGCGTGCATCCGGTTACGCGTATACAGACCTAGCTACCTGTATAAAATAACACATCCAAATGTGTGTTTCAAGAATATATATACATCCATATGTGGAAATGGAAATGGAAATGGAAATAAGAAAATGGAAAATGGGAAGAGAATCATGAAATGAGAAGGCCACTTCGGGCTCATCCCTCCCCTTCAGCCCAGCCACGGTGTAGGCCCAGCTCGAGCTCTCGGCCCAGAGCCGGCTGAGCCTGCCAAGGCCGGCAGCCAGGCTCGGAGCGCCCCCCCCCCCCTTGCCGGCCTGCTCGCCACTCGGCCTGGCCGGAAGCAGCAACAGCCCAGCAGCACCCCTTCCTATTTCCTTCTCTCCCACCGCCACGTGGGGCCCGCTCATCATATTCATCCCCCTCCTCCTCTTCTACTCCACGTACGAGCTGCACGCGGGCGACAGTCCGTCCGCCATTAATGAGGTCCCCGAACCGTCACGTCCACCTCGCAAGCGCCAGCCGAGCTGCCGAAAAATATCGCCCCGATGACCTCACATCGGACTTGCTGTTTTCGTTGACCTCTGTGCCGAGTTGACGCCCGGTGCCGCATGACTGTTCCTAGCTATCGCTAGGCTGCCATGGCCGGAGTTAATGCCGGCCACGACGCGTCCCGTCGTCGCCGAGCTGTACTGGGCCGCCCTGCAAGAAAATATCGCCGGCGAGAGCCGCCCTCCGCGCCTATAAATAGGCCGGCCAAGGCCGCCGGGAGAGCTCGCCCGGAACTCAGAGCAGAGGAAGAACAGGGGAACGGAGCTTGCGCCGGTGCCACGATCCTGCTCCTCCTTCCCTCTTGCCCTCTGCCCTCTGTTGCTGGAGCCGGAGGACGCGCTGCCGCTGCTCGGTCACGCAACACAGCCGGCAGGATTCACCTGCAACGCCGCGCCCGCCGCGCTCGCCGCCCGCGCAAGACGCGCTCGCCGCCCGCCCGTCACCCACGCTGCCACCCAGCACCACCGCCACTGAGGCTCGCCCACCGCCGCCACGCTCCCGCTCCGCCCGAGCACTGCCATCTGCTTGCCCCGCCCGCTGCAGTGCCACTCACCGTCGCCGCCATTCCGCACTGCTGTCACGCCGCCCTCGCCTCCCCTGCCCTACCCTATTCCGCTGCTCGCCGGAACACGCAGGCCCGCCGCCCACTCTTGCCGCCGGCCATCTCTCCCTCCCCTTCCTTTGTCCTCTTTTTCCCCTCTGTTTCTTGCGGACAGAAACGAACGGTGACGAGGCCGGCCGTGACCGAATGGCACCACGCCACCCTTACCCCCTTTTCCCAAGGGCCCACATGCCATTGACCACCTTCCCTCTCTTCTTTTTCAATATGGACTTGGTCCACTGGAATGTAGAGACAGGGAGCTGGTCCATGAGATCGGTGCATGGCACAGTGCCGGTCAGCCCACTGTGGCCCTGGACCCGCGCGTCAGCTGAACAGAAAATACTACGAGTACCCGACAAAGTGTACACAGGAGGTTAAGAATAGATTTTCCATGCTCCAGAAATTCCTAGAAAATTTATAAATAAACTAGGTACACCCAAGATCACTCCCATAAATTTTCACCTTCATTACATTTGCCAAAATTCCATATTTATTTCCAAAGTATAAGTCCATTTATAAATCCTTTATAAAACTTTGGAAATTCATAACTTCCCCATCCTAAGCCCAAATCACTCCGTTCAACCTCCATAATTCCTTTAAAATCATTCTCTACATCCTCATGCCATTATTCCATTATTTGGTGCCCATTTAAATTCTAGTTATGTTATGCCTTGCATTTATATTTTACTCGTGCGCCGTAGATTACGTAAACCCTAGTTTTACCCTTCTGCTAACCATCACCTTGCACCGTATATTCGTGTATGCGTGTACACCCTCACATACATAACTACTCGAATGTACTCTCAAGGTTTGTTCACATGCTAGATATATGCGGTTAGTGTGTGTGTGTGTGTGTGTGTGTATATACCTAGTAAGTTATATCTATGCATGGCTAACCCTCTCTAACCTAGTCGTATACTCGTGTATGTGTATTCCATGACACATACTCTAGTATACGTGTTCCTACACACATAAAATAAACCCAATATACGGGTATACGCTTATGCGTGGCTAACCCTAGGCACATACATATGCATGTGCGTATGCGTCGCTAACCCAGCTCGTAGGAGCCACCTGGATGAATGGATTATCTCTATCCTATCATACTTCAAATTAACATAATAATGATAGGAATAGATAGCCATCTATCCATCCTCCAATGGAGCTAACCCGCGTAGGGAACGTTGTTTGCCTTGATTGTTATGCTTGTGTTACATGTTGTTTGTGCTATCAATGTTTGTCAACACCGAGACCGCACTCAACGGATCCGGGAGCATCGCTACACCAAGGCACGGGAGCGGAGCAACCCGGGACCAAGAACGTTGGATATACTCGTCAGCATAGAGGCAAGTCCTAACTCCCACCTTCCATAACATATAATTAACCTTGATGAATATTGATAGATTACTTGAGGATGAGTATATGAGCTTGATAATGTTAGCTATGGAGCTAAAATTGGATGTTGTCATCATCCGCATTGTCTACACTCATATAATGATAACCGGGATAACTACGAACCTGTATAAAATGATAACCTAACCTTAATCAACAAAAGAGGTGGGTGGTGGTAGTCTATGGGAAGGTGGACTACCACAATCGGGAATCGCCTAGAGAGAGGGATTCCTGCGGAGAGATACTTGCCTCGTAAGGACCGGTTCATAGACCATCTCACCTAGTGCGATATTACGTACAGCCACACGCCTGGATGGGGAGGCTGGATCTCACACCCCGTTGGGTTGAAGTATATTTTTATACCTAGGAGGCCGGAGGTAGGCAAGTGGTCTATCGGGAGCTGACACGAATGCTAGGTGATCTTCCATAGTCGGGTTGGCGTGGATGCTGGATGATCTTCCACGTAAATGTTTTGGCATATTATTTAAGTTGTATACAAATCTTTGATTTTGCGGATGCTAAGTGATCTTCCGCGTTGGGATGCTAAGTGATCTTCCCATTGGGGTGCTAGGTGATCTCCCCATTGTTCCAACCCCCGAGAAAACCCACGATAGAAAATATACTAAAATCCAGGGTGACGGCCCAAGCGGATACGGATCTCGTTAGGTCTGTCTAAGCCAAGTCGCGATGGTGAGGACTATGCCTATCGTGTAGGGAAATTTATACAACCTCTGCAGAGTTAACTAAATCTATTCGAATAGCCACATCCTTGGAGTGGGTAGATGCTGGATGAGATCATCTACGATTAGATACCACACAACTAAGATAATCCGGTATGTGATCTGCAACTTGAGACCGCATAATTGATAATTAACCCGGGAACTAGTGAGAGTAATTAAACTCTACTAGGGCCCAACCCATAATGGTAACCCTCTATCTTTCAGTTGGGACTTGCTGAGTATGAAAGTACTCACCCCTCTATTTCTATTTTTAGAATGCTAGCTGCAGGCGTGTATCCAAGGATCATACTACGATGGACTACACAAGGATGGAACCACAAGGAGGACACTCAAAGATGGAGTCGAAGGAGTTGCATGAAGACTTTACGATCGAGTTATAGGAGCGTGCTATAGGGAGAAGTTTAGGGTTTGTCCGCACTCCAAGCTTGCCTGTAGGAATGGAGACCTGATATAGGTTTGTCTGCAGTAGGATCTCCCGATAGGTTTATGATGTTAGGCCTATGGCCGAGTCATGTAAACCCGAACCCTCGTATCATGTTTTCACCATTAGCAATAAAAGTATAGTTTTTGATATCAATTTCGTGCTTAATTAGGCATATTTGTGCATGATCCCCGGCGCAAATACGTGTGATTAAGGATCCTCGAAAATGGGGTCCGACACAAAGAGATCTCTCGCAGGGCTGCCTACAAGGCCCATAAACCACTACCAAGGTCCAATTTTCCAAACGTGGAGCGAAGTGATTGAAATCCTAATGGCAAAAGGATGCTTTTCCAACACAATACCGAGAAATGGGAAGAGGCCCGGCACAAGAATGCCCCCTTAAGCACCCAAAGAAGGGCAAAATCAAACTTATCAAACCTTTTAGGAGAGAATTTTCTACTATAATGCAGATCAAAACTCTCTCTTTTAGTCTCCTGAAGGCAGAAAATATTAGCACTGCATTCCTCTATTTTGTTCCTAACTGCATCCCATTTGTCTTTTATCATTGATACCACGCACATTCCAACACAAAATGTTCCAAGATTTACTATTCATGGTAAACAATAATTAATCTTCCGGGTTCGATTGATGTTGGCATCTTCAAACTCCACAGAGCAATGCCGCGAAAGGAGGAACCAAGCTCTTGTAGAACAACAGACCGGATGGGCTCCACATGTTCAATTTCAGGATCATTATCCAAAGTCCTACAAATTATGGTAGACTTGAGCTCTTCAATAGTTGAGAAATAGACTATCTTCTCGAGAAGCACCGGCTTCCTTCTAGGTTCCTTGTCAACCTGTACATGATGGTGCAACTCAGCTTTTCTGAATCTGGAGCATCTCCTGACTGCATCATCCACTATAGGAGTTTTTGGCCTGCTCTACCTTTTCTTCATAACAGTGACTGGAGTAGCGAAAATTGTCAGGGTTAGGGAGCAGATTGTTCATAATCTGAGCTTGGGCAAAATCCAGGTCATAAGCCACCATCTGCATGTTGTTTTCTTCTTCTGAAAAGGTGTTCTTGATCAACTGGAGCCTAGGCCTCCTAGGGCCTCGATGAGGAAGAGGCTTCCTGTTATTTCCCCATGAGGGACAAATCAACAATGAAAAACCAAGGGTCAATAATCGGGGCACGAGGCAAAGACATTCCAAATTTTGAATTCAGCACTTGCTCTTTCATTGGCAAGGTTTTTGAAATTTCAAAGACCATTGAGGCCATCTCATTGAAAGCAAAGATCTCCACCGATGGAGCAGGACCAAAGCCATTGTGAAGATTAAGCCTGGCAGCAAGCTCTCTAATCGATAATCACTTTCAAAAAGTTTGATTATTTCCCCGGCAAGTACAAGCTCTCTACCATTAGCATTAGCAGGAAGAGGCAGCTCAATGGTGATTGGAGGAACCTGTGCTCTGAAGAATGTTCTGGTCTCGCTACTAACAGAAGAGCTGTGTTGGAGGAACTCTGGTGCCTGCATCACTAAATTTGCCGCAACAGCATTAGCCACAGCGGCCTCACCCAACTGATCCACCGCAGCCAGCTCGTTCTCATCTACCAGTTCTCCTTCCTGCTTAATCCAATTGCCCCAACCATTGTTATTATTCTGCTGTGGAGGAGGCATTTCCCATCCCTGATCCATATTGACATGCTGCACAGGATTCAAATCTCTAACATCTTCAACGAAGCCTGGGAATTGATCACCATGATTCTGGTGTTGATTAAGAAAATGATCATTGACAGGATGTGGGTTCCCATTGGGGGGGATCAGATCCTCGTCACCTGCAAATTGATCATTAAGATGACTATTGAGCACAAAGACCGGAACAGACCACGAGGAGCCATGATCGCCTATAGTATTGCCTTGAGAAACCGTAAGACTTCTAGGGATTACGCTAACTAGAGTCACTTTGCATCTTAAAAGAAGCCTTGATCTACATCTTGCACTATTCATCCATGTAACTATAGTCCCGAAATGACCCACTGCCTGAGCAATTATCTCCCTTGTTTGGAAATCCAAAGGAAATGCAAGAAACATGATCCAACATGTTCTAGTGAAGGGACGGTTTCTCAGATTGATCCCCCTGTTGTGCTCTTGAACTACAGCTTCCCCCAGGCCTTCAATATGATGCGGATTGAGATTAATCATGGCCTGCCTAGCCACAGGGGAGCTGAACTGAACCAAGCAAAGCCCCAAAGGAGACAAGCAACTGGACAAAACTCACACGACGTTCTTGCTCAAAATAATCCACTATTTCATCCACGGCTTCATACAAATATTGCTGCTAAGGATGAGGATGAAGAGTGATGATTGCATACTCTTCATGTCGACGTGGTGGCTTGCCACTAATGATAATTCTTCCCCAAGCCGGGCAAGCCCAATCCTCCACTTCAAGCCCTTCGAGGGGACATAGGGCTCGGGTTGATGGCAAAGTTCGCCATATTTTCATCTTGCTCGAGAATGTGCCGGTGACAAACCGGAAGGAGTGTACGGAGGAATGATCAAGGTGGAGGGGGATTTAGAGGCGGGGCTTTACGCCAATGATATAGGGTTTGGGGAGAAACACTATTCCCGGGTGTCTGCTTCGGATTACGTCATGGGCCTTTCACACGGAAAAGGGCCTCTTGGGCCTCCGTAAGACCTTGGGATGTTGCTTCGTAAAACACATTTTGAATTTATGTCCATACTTAAAACAAATGCACAAGATCTAATACGGCATTGCAATCAAAGCAGTTGTGATTAAGACTAAAACAAATGAGTGCATCCCCAAGGCATCGGGCTCTTTTTACCACATCAAATGCAAGAAATGAGTTGTCACCCGAGGAACGAATTTGAATTCAAAATAAGCTCGAAGAAGACTTTGTTTTTCCAAAGACCAAAAAAAACGTTATGAGAAGAAAATAAGCCGCTTCAATCAAAAAATGAAGTACCTCGATCACTATGATTTTTCGACAATTAGGATCCGAATCATAGCGTGCAATGTCTGCAGAGACAATAGTATAGTTCTTCAAAATGCCAACGATAGATCTAGAGCCTTTATCCACAAAGAAATAGTTCCAAAGATAAATCCAAATCAAAGGAACCAATCTTGATGATAGAACCCAACTTAGATGGAGAAGACTTCTTCACGGGGAACTGCATATCAAATCTTTAGCAAAACGATCCTTTTATGATTATTTTGCTTCTCAACTCTTTTTTGAGCCTTTGATAACACTTTAGACCACTTCTTTTCTTCCTCCTCTTCCCAAGCCTTTTTCTCGTTCCAAAGTGAGGCGCACCATTGCTCCAGAGGTGAAAATAAATATCAAAAGAGTTGCCAATGAATCTGTGAAGCTTATAGACCTCAAAGCCAACCGATTTGAACGAAACCGAAAACTTGAAGTGATTATGACTCGATATGAGACTTGAAAGCCCGAGGTTGAACCGCCCAAGCGGGGTTTCAACACCAAAGCAACCAAGTGCTCGTTAAGCCGGAAGAGATGCCTTCTAAAGGTGGCCAGCGAGAAAATTTTGATTAGAGTAAGTAGTATCATGAGTCCCTCTCGCCAAATCGCCTAAACATTTCATCCTCAAAAGCCTTTCCATGATCGAAATCTAGCTTGGCGGAGAGAAAGCTCTCCATAGAACCCGCTCGAGAATAAAAGCCAAAGAAACCACAAGAAACACCGAAACAACAAATAGGATGCGTGGTAGCAAGGAGGAGACTTAGCTGAATTCCCTGTTGTCCTCAAGAAGAAAATATCGAAAGCACGATGTGCGCGCGATGATGGAGGGGAGCGCGGGATTGAGGATGGGCGAGAACCACCCGCGCCGGTGTGCCATGTTGCCGTGGCGGGCCATCGCGAGGAAGACATAGGACGAGCTCCTTGGTCGCCGCCGTGACATGGTGGAGGTCGCTGCGACGGCAATGAGGCGGAGGCGCGATTGAGCTCGGGGGGCCGAGTCGTGGAGAAAGGCCGCCATGCGGCGGCGGCGCGCCTTGATCGAGCTCCGCCTACGGCCAAAGGCGGACAAATAATGAGGCAACCTACGAGACTTATTGTGGACAAGGTAAGTCATGCAAAGAATGGGTTTCAATTCAACTCCTATACTTGTTGCACAATACAAGATATAAACTCAAGTGTATTTTTAAAAGAGAGGTAGAAGGGTTAGAATGCTCGGGGCTTTGATAATGTGGTAGAACCACCCAAATTATATGGCCCATATGCACCCGTCATTGTCCTAAATAGCTCTGACTGCGGCACACAAAAGCCAGATAATCCGGTAGTTTGTCAGGAGTCCTCGTGGAACCCCGATTCAACCACATTTTACAACTCATACAGGATCAACATGAAGTAGCCACAACATTACAACATTGATACAAAATAAAATATATCGGAGTGCGGAAGACTTATAACAATAATTTACAAAACATGTTTAAGTAAAACTTAACTTGAGTTCCAAAGGGTGAATAGAACAGCAGAAGTAGATTAGATGAAGCACCTAAGGTAGAAGAAACATCCAGATCATGCCAAGCCCACCGACATGACCTTAATTAGCAGCACAAGTTAGAACCTGCAGTAGGGGTTAACAAACCCTTAGTACTTGAGGGTACTCAATAAGAATTACCCAACTAAAAGAAAAGACTCTAAGGGCATGCAGGCTTAAGGGAAGTAGTAGAGATAGAAAAGAGAAGTTTTCTAGAAAAGCTTACTACAAGTGGATCCTTACTTTCAATGTTTTAGCAAAGGCGTTAAGTCATTACCAAAGATCCAATTTGCACCAAAACTATCTCCATCACTTGCTTTAAGCAACACATTCTATTTCCATCCCAATATCTCTTTTCTAAAGTCACCATGTTCCATTGTTTAACTACTATGTAAGTGATAGGATTGAGTCTCCATAACCGAGGGGCAATGATGATTCAAACCAATTAAACCCAATTTGGGGGTCCCTAACCTCACGACATATGCAGGTCCCGGACCTACATATATCAACCTTCACTCGGATCCTCCAAAACATGAACGGGTTCGCGCCACACCGAGCATAGTACTCCACCATCCTACCCTATTCCAGTAGGGTGGGTACATGCTACTCTTGCCATCTCTCCACTCCCAGTGCGCTTTGTCCTTTCACATAATGGAATAGCCGAGGCATCGGGCTTCCCAGAGTATGTGGTTAGTTGCAAAGTCTTGACCACAACTGGCCTACATTGAACGATCCTTAATTGACATAGGCGGAGCACTATACCAACTCATTTCACAGTGCAAGCCACCCGCCCAGTCTCAACATTAATATTATCATATTCATCATCCTGGTGTTCTCTCTTCCCATAAGCAGAGTCAAGAAGAACAAAGATAAAACCTATTTCTTATGAATGATGAAACCACCATTCGACTTCTATCGAAGTCTAAGCATTACTAATCATTTAGAGATCGACCCTACTCATAATAGCGTGATATCATCCGAAAATATCTAGAATTCAAGGTAATCATGCAAAGAACGGTTTCAACCAACTCCTACTTAATGAATGCACATTTCACAAGACTTAAGGTGTAATAAAGTATTTGTAAAATAGAGGAGGGTAGTATGCTCTAGGGCTTGTCTGTGGTGCAGGGAAGATCAGAATTCGCAGAAGTCAAACTTGGCACCAACACCAATAATGGATGACCTTCTCCGAAGCTTGATCAACACGATCCAACTCACTCTCATATACATTACATGCAATAAAATGATGCATGCTTAACATGATGCATGCAAGTGCATGGATGAAAGCATAACAACTTAATTAACTTGAGTACAACTTTCCTTTAAAGTACCATTGCAAGTAATTATCAAAAACATTTTTAGTTTTTACTATCATAAGTGGATCATGAGCATATCACACAAGTAACAAAGCTGCTATGCATGCATCAGCAGAGGTGAAAAAAGTGTCCCACGGTCTTCATTCAATCCAAAGATCACTCAAATCATTTTATCATTAGCCTTAATTACCATGGATTCATCAATTAATTACTTAAACATATAAAAAGTGATATAATTAAACATCGTCAAATTAATCCCAAACTTTTTCTAGGGGTTGGTATTATCATAAAACAACTACAAAACAAATTTCATAATTTTTGGATTAATATTATAATTTCTAAAATTCATGGAACATCCATTTATTAATTAAAAGAGGTAATTTTAAAAAATGCAAAAACTATTGATTTTCATCATCTCATATTTTTCCTACATAGAGCATCTCATGACAAGGCCACATAAAAAATTTCAGAATTTTATCTCACTCCTATATTTTTCTATGAAATAAACAAAATTCAGCACTATTTAACATTTTCTCGAAAATTAAAAAGGAACTGAAACAATGGCCGACAGGCGGCCCCCTCGTGTTAGCACGGTGCCTCGCGCTGACCACGGCGGCAGCGCCGTTTGACCGGGTGAGAACTCCCCGGCAACGACCTCACCGGCGGCGGAAAGGGCACCGTCGTGACCCTCTCGGCAAGGCGCATCCATCTAGGGACAAAAAGCATGTGGCTAAGGCATGATGGCGAGCACAAATGGCGGCCATGGCGGCGCTCCGACGCAACGGGGCGACCAACGCGCAAAGCTCGCTAGCGACAAGAAAGCTACCAGGCACACTCGCCTCACTCATGCGAACACATCCAAGTGTGTCGGTTGGGCGTGCGATGGTCATCGGCCTTGTTGGCGCGGCACGGTGGCTTGATGGAGCGAAGCTCACCGGTGCGGTGGCGCTCCGGCTACTATGGCATGGTAGGGTTCAAAAGGAGGATATGGACATGCCCAGGAGCTCACCACGACTCCGACCGGCCAGCTTGTTGAGGTAGAGGAACGGCGGAGCTAGCTCGTTGGAGTTGGGGACGACTGCTGCTGCGCGAACCGTGGAAAAACGGTGATGTTCCCAAAAACTTGATATGGTAGAGTTCAACCGAAAGTGAGCCGATGAGCTTCACGGCATCATGACAATGCCGAGACAAGAAACAAAAGGTGAAAACCTCATCGGAGTAGGCTGGCACGATGGAAGAGATCTCGGCAGCCGCTGCTGCCATCTCGGGGGAAGAAGACGGTCGTCGCGGACGACTCCGCCATGAGACGTGGTGCAAGCGGGTGCAAATGAAGCGCAAAAGGTTTGTGGACGTGGCTGCGAGATGATTTGTGTGATGAGAGTGGGTGAGGGTGATGAATTTGGCCGGCGCGTCGAGCTCGTCGGCGATGGAGCGTAAAATGGAAAAGAAGGGGACGGCGGCCGGTGCTCGGCTTTATAGGGCAAGGAAGGAAGTGCGAGGTAGCTGGTGACTTCACGAAGGAGTCCCGGTGGTTGACCGTGCACGTAGATGCGAGAAAGCGTGGCAACGACACGGCGGCGCCGGCGACAAATGAGAGAGAGAGAGAAGGAGAAACAGAAAGCACGATAGTTCTTTGTTGCTATTCCCCCTTTTCATTTTCTTTAAATTACATCCAAAATTACATAGTAACATCAAAAACTCCCGAAATAAGAGTTGGTCAAAATTTAAAGTTATACATCTTTGCTTTTGGGCTCATCCCCAAATTCCAAGTAGTTTTGAAATTAGGTTTTCAAATTTTGATTTTGAATTTTGAATTTAAAATCCAAACTAGGGTTTTTGAAACAAGTTTGATAGGAAAAATATTTTGCCATTTTGCTCCCATCATGAAGAGCATACTTTAAACAACAAAATTTATTTTAACAAAATTTTAATTGTTTAAACAAATTCACATATACAAAATTTCAAAGGACCTTAATTACTATCATTAACATTACTTGATGAAACATATGAAACACCATATATGCAACATATGAAATCTACAATTGAAACACAAAAATGCATTTATGCATTAATGCTTATGCATGATGATAAACATGGCTTTTGTTAATTTCAGAACATCTAGGATGTTACGATAATCTTGTGAAATTCATAATAAATTATAGGAGTGTGATAAAATTATGAAAAAATTTTTGTACTCTTGTATTGGTATGTTCTACTTAGGAACAATATGAAATGATGAAAATCAATAGTTTTTACATGCTTAAAAATTACCTTTTAATGGAAAAATGCTTAGTCCATGATTTTTGTAGGCTAAAATAATTATCCACTCATCATGAAACGTTTTGTGTAAATGTTTTGTGCAATTACCTAGTTCCACAAAAAGTTTTGTACTGTTTTGATAATTTTTAATTTAGCTAATTATTTACATGCTTTAATTATTAATTAATAAATGCCAAAATGATTAGGATAAATCATAAAGGGACTTGAATTTGTTTTTGGATTGATTGTAGGCATTGGGACACAACACCTCTGCTATTCCTTGGCGACCTAATTACTTGTTTGTTGTACTCATAATCAACTTAATAATGATAATAACTGAAAATACTTTTTACTAATTAACTCCAATTGTATCGTGAAGGAAAGTTGTACTCAAGTTTGTTAATCTTGTTTGAATTCATCTATGCACTTGTGTACCTCTCATCATGCATCATGTTCATTGCATTTCATCATGTTAAGCATGCATATTTTATCACGTGTAGTGACCGAAAGTGAGGAAGGGACCGTTGAACTAGTTCCGAGAGAAGGGACAACCATCGGTAGAAGTTGGGTTTGACATCCGTGGTTCTAACCCACACCTCTACTAACTAAGGCAAGCCCCGAAGCATCCAACTTGTTCCTTGTATTTACAAATGCTTTTATATTTCGAGTCCTATAATATGTGCATTAAGTAAAATAGGAATTGGTTGAAGTACCAATTGCTTGCATGCCTACCTTGATATTTTAGTATCTTTCCTTGACACCCTTTAGTAATTATAGGCTAGAATTGCTTAGCCCTACTTAGTTTCTAGATATCGATGACGATTTCATCATTCGAGCCGATATCTTTTCTTAGGCACAAATTAATGGAATATGAGACATGGTTAATGTGAGATCGGGCGGGTGTTAGCTTACATCGAGAATGGAGTCTTGATGTAGTGTGCCTCCTATGTCGATTAAGGACTGCTCATTGTAGACCTCGCTGATTAAGATTAAAAGTACTTAACTCGCATGCCCTCGCAAGCCCGAGTACCTCGGCTATTCCATTACGTGAAAAGACAACCGCACACCGGGGCGTGGGAGATGGCGGGGAGTAGCGTGTACCCACCCCGCAAGAAAACTGTATAGGATGGAGCAGGGGTGGTGGAGTATTGTGCTCTCGGGTATGTGGGAATGGTTGATATGTGGTAGTCCGGGACCTGCATATATCGTCTTTGGTTAAGCTTTACTCCGCTTGGATGTACATCGATTTGAATCGCCGTCTCTCCCGTATAGTGAGAAACTTGATCCCCGATCTACATCGTAGTTAACCAATGGAACATGATTACTTGATGAGCTTGAGTTGTAATGCCTAATTAAGTGATTGACTTAGATTAGGTGCAAATTGGATATTATCAATGACTTAATGATGAGGTAAAATATTGAAAGTAAGGATCCACATGTAGTAAGCTTTTATAGAAAGCTATTCTTTATTCTTGTTAAACCACCTTGTACCCGTAAGCCCACATACCGTTGGAGTGTTTTCTTTTTCGAGTAAGTCTTACGGAGTACAATTCAGTATTTAGGGTTTGTTAACCCCCTCAAGGCCCTAGTAGCGCTTAGGCTTTTTTTCCCTATTGTATATTGGTTCCGGAAGAAGAGTTCTAGGAATAGAAGTTGAGTGACCCTTGGGCAGGATACTCCTTCTATGTGTTGTTTAATATTAAGTTAGTCATGCTACCCTACTTGTTTGAGAAGGCAAAACTTATGGTTTGTAAAACTTAAATAAATGGTTTGATTGTAATACTTCTGCTCTTTAACTCTAATGTAATATTTTTGTATCAACTGTTGCAATACTATAATGTCTTCTGTAATGATCCCGATCGGATGTGAGACGTGGATGATTCGAGGTTCCTCGAGGACACCCGACGCACTACCGAATTATCTGGTTCCCATGCACGGCCGGTCGGGAGGTCTTTAAGACAATGACAGTATAAGTGGGTGTTGACACCTGTTATAGCATAATATTACTAGTCAACTAAACATGAAATAAAGGCATAAAATGAATAATCACATAGACTAGGGGCTTTACTGACATAATTGCATGAGCTTTGGTGATTTATATCTTTACAGGGACTAAACAGATAAAAGCAGGTAAAACCCCAAGAGTTTGTATCCCATACGATGAAGAGACTTGACCGTGAAGCAACTCAATCCGAAAAGTGGACTAAAACATTCTAGAAGACACCAGGAGGAAGGAGAACGCACCAGGACACAGAGTCCTGGCGATCGCCGCCTCTGATCCTGGCGATCGCCAGGATATTTCCAGCAATCAGCATTAGCTTTTTAGGTCGGTTTCTAACCGACATTGAGGTTCTATCTACGCCGTTGCTCAAGGTCGGTTTGATCCAAGGGCCATCGTTCATCGCCAAGGGCTATATAAACAGACCCCCTTACCCCTGGGTGAAACCCTAATTCATTCCACTCATATCTCTTGACCTGTTGGTCATTGAGGTGTCCCAATGTGAGGACAACCTCTCCACCAGAGAATTAGGGCTAGACTCTTCAATGTAATAGATTAGCAACTAGAGAGTTAGGAAAAGTGGAGCTGCGCTCCGGTTCTGGAGAAGTCTACAGAGTTTGGTATGTCTTGTATCCTTTCTTTGTAAGACTTATGATTCATATATTTATCTTCTCTATTTACTTCCATGACTTTCATATATTTGGTTAAGTATAGTTGTTATGCTATTGCATGGGATCTCCGCTCGTATTGAGGGCTCTAGTTATTCATGGTAGCTAGAGTAGTAATCGATAGTATAGACATGGTGTCTAGGCTATAGGTTATCTGAGGTTGCACCCAAACCTACGGATAGTTGTGGTAGCCCCAGGGGTGACAGCCCTGTCAGGCCGATGTAGTCCACCACGTATGGGTTGGTGTTTCGTAGAGCTTTTGGCAGCCTTCTCCCAACTTCCTTCTTCCCAATCTTTCTCGAGAGTTGGAAAGGATCTGTTGCTCCAAAGTGCATTAGTATAATTGCTATCATATAACCTAAGTAATAGAGAAGTACATAGGAACTTTGATCTCTCCTACTGTCCTCTCAACTTGCTAGCTATACATTTAACATGGAATTCTCTTGTGTGTGATATTGTTCATAACTCCTATCATATCATTTACCTCCTCACTTTAGTCTAGTGGTTTGCTAAGTCAGTAGATGCATGATTGTGATTTATTAGATTCTTTAGCCAAAGCTTCCCCGTGGGATACGATACTCTAGAATACTCTCCTAGGGAAAAGCTACAATGGCATTCTCGTGCGCTGCGGAATCTTCCATATTCTTATTGCACTTAATAAATACCAACAAGCTTTTTGGCGCCGTTTCTTGGGAAGCAATTGGCATAAAGATTCTAATAATGATCTTGATGTCTCGCTAATTTAGT
The DNA here is from genome assembly GCA_015847255.1 of Hyparrhenia diplandra. NCBI lineage: Eukaryota > Viridiplantae > Streptophyta > Magnoliopsida > Poales > Poaceae > Hyparrhenia > Hyparrhenia diplandra. Next base: position 157,627 of record JADLZK010012051.1, on the reverse strand, counting down.
GTATCACTAGCTTTAGTAGGATTACCCTTGTTCTCGTTGAGTTGTGGAATAGACAGGGACAAAAGATGCCGTTGCGACCTTCCGGCAAGATTCCACGAGAAAAGAAAAGAAAAAAATATTAAAGAACCCGGGGTGCCCGATCGTTCAAGATTCATCAACATTGGAACCCTGCTATCTCAAGGTATGCATATATATATATATATATATTATTCTAACCATGTCTAGATTGAACAAGAAGTCGCTTGTCACAAGAATTCAATGCACACATCTAAAGTGACGTACATAGAAGCCGCACCGCATGGTAAGTATGATCAATAAAGGTGAGAAAGTCTTGCTCATGGACTATAAATTGATTGAGTAGTTATCATTTAATTTCTTGCATTGCATGATTACTTGATCAATTCATGCATTCACTCCACTTAGTTTATGTTTTCTCATAGTAGATCCATTGCATGTTTAGTTCTTGCTTGCATCCATATAGTTTGCATCTTAAAAAAAAAAAAAGAAAAGGAAAAAAAAAAAAATTATCCTCACCATGATCATACTCTTTCATCTTTGTTTGAATACATCTCTATAGTGCTTTCATGCTACCCTTTGCCTCCTATAGTATGTTTTGGTTTGGAAATACAGCTTAAGAGTACTCTTCCAAAGGCTTTTAAATTAAGCGTGGTGCTTAGGTTAAAATGCCTTCCTTAATTGAATTAGACATGGAGTCTAGTTTGGTTATTGAACTAAGAATTGCTTGCGTAGACATTGGTTATTTTGTTAGACTAACCCTTGCGTAAAACTCTCAAATCCAATTCGGGAAAGTCAAGAGGTGAACTTAGATCGTAGATGAAGCAAGGCATATGATGAACTCCAACCTTGTGCAAAAGACACGGCTCATTCATCATTGATGGGAGAACGGTAAGTATCAAATCATTCACCTAGTCTTTTGCTACAAGTTACCTTTGCCTTGATCCATATACTAGAGTGCAGCCATAAACAAAAAATTGGTATAAGACGAGATGAATAAAATTTGTGCTAAAAGATAAACAAAGAACCACCTTATTAGCATGGATGAGATCATATGAACTTTGGACAACAACCCATACTTCAAATTGTTGTATATTCCCTCGGGTATGTGCCCACTAATATTTTGCGTAAAAGGCTCTACGCTATGTCTTTTCAACGAAGAAGAATGTTAAACAAAAAAATGGATGGACAAAGCAACAGGCCACAAGAACATCAAAGACAGGATGAACAACGTCTAAGGACATGGTGATTGCAACACACGATTAGGGATGGTTCAGCATTCACACTTAAAGTGTCGAGTGACAGGAGGGCACGAGCATGGGGGAGGAAGGTCGATTCCTCTAAAGATCATCCAACATATTCCTCCTTCGTACTCAAGCTCCTATCACTCGACATGCTTGGAATAAAAAACCATGAGAGGAGCTAAATGTAAAGAACAAGAAAGAAAGTATGATGCAAGAGATAAGTGAGGAGCAAGATACACAAGAGGCTAAAGAAGGAAAGCTTCGAGCAGAAGAAAAGGACCACCACAAGGTGTTACGGTGCTGTCACACTCCAATAATAAGGTAACATCTTGAGGTAAGTTTTCATTAATTAAGCTTTACCTTAAGAATGGCTTGTTCATAAATAAAGATTTAAACATGTTAGAGTAACAACCTTGCCTGATCCAACTTCATTAGCTCAACATGTTTTGTTAGTTGTTCCAACCACCACTCTCTTGATCTCATAGTCCTAATCATGTAAGCTAGAATGTGTTCACCTTGCTTTGGAAGAATACGATACTTCAAGCATAGATAAGAAAACCTTTCAAAGAGTCAAGGAGTTTGATTCAATTTGCCAATGTTTTAACCACAAACAATCATGCTCAATCTTCTGATCTTGTCACCCAAGTTAGGTTTAAGCAAAGCATTTAAGAAGTCGACTCTATCTTGTTGATTGTGCCTATGGTTAGAGAAGAATGAATGAAGTTTGGTTGTGTTGGTGTTTTCCCACCAACAGAGCCCATGCACTTGATCTCTACCATGACTTTGCAAGCAGGACACACTTTGAGCAAAAAGGTGGAGAAGCCCATTAGTCTCTCCAAAATTCAACAAGTGAATGTCTTACAAGCATGCACACTAAACAAGACGCTGCCTACGCTTCACTCCAACTCATAAGACTAGCAAAGAACGTGGGTGATGCCATCCTTCACCATCTCAAGGAGCACGACTGTCAAGATCAGATAATACACTCAAGGAAACGACAAGGTAAGATGTCTCGTTCAAAGGACTTAAAACACTGAACCCTCGCCGAAAGGTAAGATCGGTAGTTGTCCATATTTAATGCATAGCATATTTACCTCTTTGCATAGCATAATTATTTTCCATTAGCATATTTACATTATAGCACAAGCCTTGCATTAGAAAAGAAAATAAATATTTGTTTGTTGCATAGATAGTGAAAAAAAAACTCTAAGCCCCATGTGAGTAATTTTGTGGTGTGTAACAACCCACAAGGATATTTATTGTGATGGCATAAAAATAAAATAAATATGCATGCATCATTATCTTTATCTGCATAGAAAATCCAAAAATATATTTATGTTGCTGAACTACTGTCTTAAAGGAATAATCATAATTATTAGCAACAAGAAGCTAAGTGGCTAAAACCACTAACGCTTAACTAGTTCCACTAGCTTTGTTGTTTATTTGAGTTCAGCAGGATTCAAGGAAGAGAGACATGATAGGATGACACCATCATCATTGTCTACCTCTACTTCCACATCATCATCAAAGACTATGTCAATATCCAAATTTTGGGGAGGGCAACCCCCATGTATCCAGATAAGTATCTCTCTATCTTGTTTAATATTAGTTAGATTTCTTTGCTTTATTAGAAAGAAATAAAAAGATGCATAACTAAGGAAACCAAATAAAAAGAGTCTATCTAGTCTTTATTAAAGAGTCTTTATTAGAGTGTGAGAATAAAATAAACTCAAGATAATCTCTAGCCTTGGAGATGATGAATAGTTGCTCAAAAGTCGTAATTCCTTTCAAGTGCCTACCTTTCAAGCTTAATTTCTCTCGAGCTTTTAATGCAACAACTTTGACTTGAGATTTGCTCTGAACCTGAAACCTGTGGGTAGCAAATGCTTGCTCTAAAAGTCTAGGTAATTGACGGATATGATATATGAGAGTCCGAGCTACTATTTATCTTACTCCTAGTGATACTAGATTTCTGGAGATTTATCTTTTGAAAATTAAAGTGCACATGATAAGTTCCTGTATGATAGAGTGTTGAACCTCCTACCACAGCCATATATACATGCTCCATAGATTAGGAAAACCTTTGATATATATATAGGCTGCTTGCTTTGCATTGAGTTTGGTCAATCTTTGTCGACCCTTAGAAACTTGTCATGCTGATCATGCACACTCCACTCCACTACACTCTATTCCACTCCACTCTTTCCCATTTGCATTTATGCTACTTCTACTCTGAAGTACGCATCCACAAAGCATCCACCAAATATCCACCAAAAATGTTCTACTCCTACCCCGGGAGAGAGCAACCAAAAATATTCCCCTGTACCCATCCATTTAGCCAACATCTTACAAAGCTCCATTACTCTTGTCTATCTCTCAAAAGTTTATCGCAAAAAGAGACTTGGGTTGTATTGAAAAAAAATGAGGGGGGGGATGAAAGAAAAAGAAAGAGCATACAACCCGTGGTTCTCCCAAATATTCCGATTCCAAAGAGAGATGAATTCCTCAAGGAGCAAAAGTAAAATTAGGCTTTCCCCTCATTGTATTCACCTCACCTACCATCATATTCCACCATACACATGCATCACTTGATCAGTATGACTCGTGACTTTGGATCCATTGCTTGAACTTACAATATATGCTTAGTAAGTAGATTTAGTTTTCTCCCACCTAGAGCTCCAGATATAAGCCTTAGATATAGGGTGAGAGAGAAGAAGGCATAGTGTCCTACTGCCTTTATTCCAAAAATACCACATATTATGAGAGAAAGGCAACACAACATTAATGCCTAAGTGAGGATCCACAAATACCACCAATGAGAGACTTGAGAGGGTCATACAAAAAAGAACTTTGAGTTTTATTTTGAAAACTTGCAAAAACTCCGCAATGAAGGTTGAACAAAGAGTTTGAGACATGGTGCTTGACTTGATTATTCTATCTTTCAATTACCCAAGATCCTAAGAAAAGGCTATAAGCTCCATGGTTAAAGGTAATATGGGTAAGTTGAAGGTTGAAAAGGTTTATTCTAATACGGAGGAGAAATTTTGTATGAAAGCAAGTGTACTTTTGAGGCGTGAAAGCGTTGTAGCAACTCCCGATCCATTGCTAAGGTTGGCTTTGCTAGGGACTAGCAAAGGGTAAGCTTGGGGGAGCTTGTTGACACCTGTTATAGCATAATATTACTAGTCAACTAAACATGAAATAAAGGCATAAAATAAATAATCACATAGACTAGGGGCTTTACTGACATAATTCCATGAGCTTTGGTGATTTATATCTTTACAGGACTAAACAGATAAAAGCAGGTAAAACCCCAAGAGTTTGTATCCCATACGATGAAGAGACTTGACCGTGAAGCAACTCAATCCAAAAAGTGGACTAAAACATTCTAGAAGACACCAGAAGACAACAGGAGGAAGGATAACACACCAGGACACGAGTCCTGGCGATCGCCGCCTCGATCCCCGGCGATCGCCAGCATATTTCCACCAATCAGCATCAGCTTTTTAGGTCGGTTTCTAACCGACATTGAGGTTGTATCTACGCCGTTGCTCAAGGTCGGTTTGATCCAAGGGCCATCGTTCATCGCCAAGGGCTATATAAACAGACCCCCTTACCCCCTCGGGTGAAACCCTAATTCATTCCACTCATATCTCTTGACACATTGGTCATTGAGGTGTCCCAATGTGAGGACAACCTCTCCACCAGAGAATTAGGGCTAGACTCTTCAATGTAATAGATTAGCAACTAGAGAGTTAGGAAAAGTGGAGCTGCTCTCCGGTTGTGGAGATGTCTACAGAGTTTGGTATGTCTTGTATCCTTTCTTTGTAAGACTTATGATTCATATATTTATCTTCTCTATTTACTTCCATGACTTTCATATATTTGGTTAAGTATAGTTGTTATGCTATTGCATGGGATCTCCGCTCGTATTGAGGGCTCTAGTTATTCATGGTAGCTAGAGTAGTAATCGATAGTATAGACATGGTGTCTAGGCTATTGGTTACCTGAGGTTGCGCCCAAACCTACGGATAGTTGTGGTAGCCCCAGGGGTGACAGCCCTATCAGGCCGATGTAGTCCACCAGGTATGGGTTGGTGTTTCGTAGAGCTTTTGGCAGCCTTCTCCCAACTACCTTCTTCCTAGTCTTTCTCGAGAGTTGGAAAGGATCTGTTGCTCCAAAGTGCATTAGTATAATTGCTATCATAGAACCTAAGTAATAGAGAAGTACATAGGAACCTTGATCTCTCCCGCTGTCCTCTCAACTTGCTAGCTATACATTTACCATGGAATTCTCTTGTGTGTGATATTGTTCATAACTCCTATCATATCATTTACCTCCTCACTTTAGTCTAGTGGTTTGCTAAGTTAGTAGATGCATGATTGTGATTTATTAGATTCTTTAGCCAAAGCTTCCCTGTGGATACGATACTATAGAATACTCTCCTAGGGAAAAGCTACAATGGCATTCTGTGCGCTTGCGGAATCTTCCATATTCTTATTGCACTTAATAAATACCAACAGTGGGCCAGCATAATTTGGGCAATTCTGCCATAGCTGGTACCAGAGCATTGTTGCAGAGATTATTGCTAGTATTACTTTTGAAAAACTTTGAAAGAACCTAGCAAAAATAGTTTTCAAATTTAATGAAAACAATGCTTCTGACTTACCTTGTGCTTAGGAGTTGTGTTAGAGTGGGGATAGTATGTTATATATCGCCCTATGAGCTTGTGTGTGAGAGATTATGTAAATGATGACACCTATGTAAACTAACTCAATAAAATTATGTATAGGAAGGGTTTACATTCTGTGTTATTTACATGTCAAACTTATTATTCTGTAATGATGCACCTACGCTAAGGTAAGAAGGTAAGTAACATCGGATGCATGATGTGGAGATGTAGCCCTCTTGCCGCTGATGTGAGTCCGGGCGCCTCCTTCAAGAAGTAGCCTCTACTTGAGGACATTTTGTATGGCAACATACGTGGTGTAAGCATCTACCATGCGATGGTGGTCATGGTCGCACAAATGGGGTGTGTTTACCCGTGCATGTTCTCGAAAAGCAAAGGTACAGAAGTGAATACATGCTAGTCACGTATGCAAAGATTGTCCATGCATCGTTAATCGCATGGGCGGTACTTCTATATCAAGTGGTGATGTATGTTGGGGTGGGTCTGTAATGCAATGATTTTTTCAGTAGGCACGCTGACTTGCGAGTGACAGAGTGTTAAGCAACTTTATATTAGCAAGAGTGACTCGTATGTATGTGCCATCATGTATGCTCTTGTTGTTTTTGCTTTTGGTGAGGTCGGTCAAATGTAAGAAACGTTCATGCATCATGCCATAAATGATGCACTGCACACCTCCCCCGGTTACAAAAGGTTTGGATTGAGCATACCATCAAACCTATTCATGCTACCTTTCTTTGCCTGTCTATGCCGTCCCTCATCTCCCCGTGGAAATCTAGTGGCTGATTATTGTTTTGATCTTACGGAATGAGGACCCGGCACTTCGCAAAATGGCACCAACGTGTCAAATCCACCCCCTCCACCTTCCGCACCAACCTTGGCTGAAGCTATTGCTTACCCGCCAACGCAAGCGCCGACAATACTCATATCCTTTAGGCTATGTTTCGAGAATATGGCAACCGATCGGCATGGTCGCCATAATCCCGAAGCCAACAACACCTATGGTGACTTTCTAAAAAACTCAACTGCCCATCTTCACTAAGGCCGATGAACCACTTGAGGCGGTACTATAGAGCGAAGTTTGGTCTTATTCATTACAATGGGGACCAGAAGACTTTGTTTGTTGTACAACAACTCTAGGGCCCTACAGCGCCCTGTGGGCAAGCTACCTTGCTATGCGACCTTAAGGATATCGGGTTCCTTGGGCAGAATTCCATGATGCTTTACGGGCACACCACATCCCTGGACGGTATTATAGAAATGAAGCTCGAGGAGTTTCTAAAATTGCAAAGAAGGAGAAAAGAGTGTCGTGGAATATGTGGGAAAGTTTAATCAGTTGTCTCAAAGATGCCCTAGAGCATGTCAACACTAATGCCAAGAAGAAGCGATGCTTTATGCGTGACCTCAATAGCAAGCTTCAAACCATGTTGACTACATGCACTACTACCACATATAATGAGCTTGTTAGTATTGCTATCACTACTGAGGAAAAAGAATCATTAGCACAAGGAGGCTAAGAAGAGGAAGAATGCGTCAATGGCATCCTCCTCGATAGCACCACCGGCGTCGGAGGGTTGTCTACCGACTTGTCTACCGTCCTCCCCGATTGACCACCTCAAAGAAAGAAAGCCAATAGCGGTCCATTTGTTAGACACAAGCACGCTCTTTCCTATCCACACCAGCCGAATGCCTCCGGTGTTTGCCCCAATAATACATAGCCTAATTGTAAGGACCAAGATGTCGCCTAGAGGGGGTGAATAGGCGTTTCGAAAAATAACACCTTCAAATGCGAAACGATTAGTATCGGAGTTTCCAAACACTTGAAACTCCAAATCGAGAGAATTAAACCCCTAAATAGATAGTCACAGAGAATATATATAATATAATCCTGCAACACAAAGGTTTGAGCTGAGATGGAGCAACTTCGACGAGGGGACAACTACGGACACGTCCCAGTATGCTCGAGCACACCGAAAACCTTCTTTTTGATTCCTGTTTTCAAACTAGCCTACAAATAATTTCTAGATATACAATGTAATACAGAGAACCTATAGAATATCTCAAATACAACAGAGAATCACAAATATTAAAAGTAGGCAAGTGGAGACACGATATTTGTTTTACCGAAGTTCGACCTCCATCGAGGCCTACTCTCCGTTGATGAGGCTACGAGCAACCCAAATAAGGTCAGCCCTGGAGGGCCACGAAGGTCTCACCAGCTGGAGTCTTTTCCAAATCCTTAGCCCTCAATGCAAGATGATTCCTTGCGGCGAAATCGGGCTAGTACAAACTTTCGAGGCAACCATAGCTCTTGGGTGCTGTCCGGCGACGCCTAGCCGTCTAGGACCGAAGAGTCCAAGAGTTACAAATGCGAATCACGAGATCGACAATATGCACAAGTGCTCAAGAGTGGCTTGCTCTCCGATTTTGAATCTCACTCAACCCACAACTAGGGTTTTGCAATTTGGATCAAACACTCACTAAGAGAGGGTTGGAGGGAGTTAGCAAAGCTCCAAAAATCGTATGGGAGCAGTAGAATCAGCAGCCTCCAAAGGTGGAGGCTTGGGGGTATTTATAGCCCCACTTCAAATACTAGCTGTTACTAGCCGTTGGAATACCGGACGCGTCTGGTATGCATACCGGACTCGTTCGGTATTGCTCTAACGACTATATTCAGCCGGACAATCGAAAAGCGGAGAAAGTGACCTACGGTACTACCGGGTTTTCACCGGTACTACTGATGGCTTATGTTAGCTTTTGAAATATTGTGCGAAAACAGCTGCTGCCGGTACTACGGGATTCCATCGGTACCACCGGTGCAAAGAAACACAATTTTCCTGGCGCGCACGCAAATACCGGACGTGTCCGGTATCCGGTATTGCCGAGCCAGCAAAAACCAAGTTACCGCTCAAAACCCTTGATCCTCACATAGGTTGGCTTGAGCCCTTATGAATGATTATCTATCAACATGATGCATCCCTCTTAATAGTATAGCACACCTATAAACTCAATTTCAAATGAAAATGGATTTGAGGAGCTTTGAGTTCAATCCTTTGAACCGTCAAGCCATAACTTTCATTCTTCATCCATTGAGGGTGTTCACCATGTTAACTTGATATTCCCCTTGAGCATAGCCATCTTGAGCTAGTGACTTGAATTCATTCCTTGAATGTGAGTTGATTCCAAATGTATCAAGTCACTCTTTTCAAATGTCATCTAGGTTTTGATTCTCCACTTCAATATGACCAAGGTTTGATTTAGCTTGGACTAAATGCAAGTACATCATTCTTCACCTTAGCTAGGTTCTTTGGTCACCAAACCGTCACTTGTCCTTCACCCTTGCTTAGTACCTCGAAGCCTTTCCTTGCTATCTTCACCAACTCAATCCATCTAGTCATACTTGGTGTTGAATCCTTTGTTGTGTCCATTTTGTAGACTTGTCTTTCACATAGCAAGCATCAAAGATGAGACCAATTCATATGAAATCACTCATGTCTCAAAACTCAATATATGTTATGCTTGCTTTCTCATGTGACATAGAAATCCCACAATAGATAAGCCTTTGCCTTAATTCCATTTGCATTGTTGTCTTATGCTTGAACTAGATTGCTCATACAACAAGACATCATTTTGGCTTTATTCAACTCATACAAGTACCTGTGAGATAATTGACTTCTTATTCACAATTAGCAAAACTCATTAGACCTTTAATCATGTTGTCATTAATCATCCAAAACCCACTAAAGGGCAAGATGCACTTACACTAATGCCTCATACAATGCCAACCCCTCGCTATAAGCTGCGGCAAGACTAGGCATTATTCTCGAGATTGTCCTCTCCCTAAACGAGTCAATGTTCGTGAGGCCACCCAGTAAGCGATCCACGTAATAATCGGTAGAATGCTAAGAATAGAGCTATTCCAAAGATGGGGCGAGTGTACTACTCAAGCTAAAGCAATTCCTAAAGGAGAACCTCGATACCGGCTATGACAGAACAACCCAATTTATACAAGCTCAAGTACGGTTGACCCTCTTATCACGTTGACACACACATACTTTCACTTATATAAACCCAATAGTCTGGCCGAGTATCACGAATGATCTCGGTAAATCCACATCACAACCAAGATCGTAATAGATTAAGCAAATACACATCACATACATGGAGTTTGCGTGCAGAAATAATATTACAATTGAGTTCATAAATAAATAATACAAGTTCGAGTTCAAATCGATTAGTAAAAACAATGTGTTGACACCCGATTTTTGGTCAATGGCGGTTCGCCTAGAAATCGTGGTGAACAGAGTGGCGGTTTGGGAAAAGTGTGTTTTGCTTAGAAGGATAGAGAAGAATACCGGTTAAGATGACATCATTAATATCCCGGCTAAACTCACGGAAGGGATCGGCCGATAGATTCAGACATGTCGGCAAAAGTTTTGGGGTGCGAATATCGTGCAAATCTTCAAGCCACGGTGGTGCAATGGGATAGCAATTCGGCCTCGAGCGAAAAGGAAAGATTGGAGACCAAGTTATCTTCGATTAGGGTTTGTTTTCCGTATAATTTGGAATCGTATTCTACTAGGACTCGTATTGAGCCTTGGGCTATAAATATGTAAGCCCCCGGCAATTGTAAAGGACACACATCAATCAATCAAACAACAAAACCGGCTCCGACCACCTTATCGAGTCGTTTAGTCGAAGTCGTTGAGTTCTTCTCCGCAGCTCTCGTGATCCGCTCCACGTCGCTCATAAATCCCGACAACCTTCGTTATATCTTACCTAGTCGTCCGGCGGACTTTGTAATCAATGGCGAGGTAGCTTTGCTAGGGCCGCTGGCCTTCCAGACCAGCCTTAGCATTGAGTTATTGGCTCTATTAGATCCGGCTAAGTCTAGTAGATTCATTAAGTTACCCGTGATGTTCATTCTCAGATTTGCCTATGTTTTACATATGAACACACCTTTTGCCCGACTAGAATGATAAGTGCTTTGGCCTTAGATTTATATTGATTATGATCGTCTCTATGCATGATTTGTTTACTTTTATCATTGATGGTCGTTTTCACGTGCTTATTGGCCGAGTCTATCAATCTAGATCATTACGTCTTTGTGGGTTCCGATTCATCTATGTATGGTTAGGGTGAACGGTTAATAGATAATCGCCGGATTACCCGGTTTGTTTAGCCATGTAAGATCTAGTCATGCTTAGATGCGTTTGTTCCTGCTTCATGGACCCCGATTCGGCTATTTTAGCCGACACGGTTATTATTTCAAAAGTAACACATGCATGTCGACCGTCCCGGCTTGGATGCGCCCGAGAGGTTTACAACAGCCAGGCGTTCGGCAGTCGGTTGGGGTAGATCCGAGGATTCCCAATGTCCGGGCATCGAACAACGCATGCGTGTGTTCCATCTTTATACCTTTTCCGGATAATTAACGATCAAGCATGGATATAGATCTATCTTGACATCAGATGAACTAGCTTTACGTATTGAGTTTACTGAAGCCCACTAGCCGTTAGACTAGGTGAACGTAGATTTGGCATGTTTAGTGAAAAGGGCTAGTTGAGACCGCCGGCCTTTTAGACCGGTTTTGACGAATCTCTTGTTTGCTGTTTAGATTAGAGATATGTACATGTGTTATCTCGTTATATCTAGGACAAAATTGCTTAGATATTCTTCATATATGCTCATATTCATGGAATTGTTTCATCCTTAATGTCATGATAAGCTATGATAGCCGGTTAAACAGACACATTTAATCGGTTATAGCGAAGGATTTTGCCATGCTCATTTACACACATCCTACAACTTATGCGAGTCGGCTATTTCGATGCTCATGTTTCATATATTTGTATGCACTTAGCCAGTTTCATGAGTCTTATCACCGAAAGCACGATTTTGGCTCTCCGAGTCACCTTTTGAACTATCCGGCAACACCCAAAGATGTTCCGCTCGAATTACCGATAAGCTTTCTCCTTATCAATTGCGAGGGTCAAATTGATCGCACGTCCGGAGTTTGCGTGGCTCAATCCTTCTAGCCTGCCCTAAGTGTGTTGGCGTGACCAATCGCTTAAAATCAACACACTTTTGGCATGCCCGGTGGGACACGGCGTGTTTCATCATGCCTCAAGACAACCCACTGGTGGACCTCACTATTGAGGAACTAACGAAGGAACAACAGCGAGAGGTCGCCGGCCATTGAAGATTTCAGGAAGAAGTGCCCGATGTCCTTTTCAAAGAGCCGAGCCAACGTTGTCCATCAAAAAGAATGAGTTGCCAAGAGTGCTTATGGAAGGACAACTTGATCTGGCTTCTGAAGGGGTGCTTCGGAAGATGTCGAGATCGTCACTAAGGCTTTTGGCGAGACGATGCTCAATCATAACACTTGTGCTTATGAGGAACTTCTACAACATCTTGAAGAGCGTGTATGGTGAAGAATATTTGCCGGAGATTCCACCCGGATATGTGTACGTTCAAGTCCCTCCCAAGAAGATCGTCCGAGGATGCCGTTGGCATCTCGGATCAAGATGAAACGGAAGGAGAAACACCAATACTTGAAGGCAAGTCAAGAGCGTCGGGGGCAAGAAGGCAATGCAAGGTGGTGATGGATCGGTACCACCAACCAAAGGAGCAAAGCACCAACAGGCAAGGGGCAATGCCTACTGGAAGGGTGCAACAGTCGACTAATCCCTACACGTTCAACTTTGGAACCACTGGGGTGATCCCTGGATCGGCTGTCAAAATAGCTGGATCAGCCACAAGGATCCATCCAAATGATTATGTTCCACCTGGATACATCGGATCGACGGATTACAAGAACCTCAATGCTTATCCCAATCCAGGATACCAGAGCTCACAAAGTCCGTATGCTTTAGGAGGACAGCCTCAGTCTGAAGAGGCTATGATGATGCAAATGTTGACCAATATGATGCAGAAGCAGTTTGGTTTGAAGCCCAAGCGCCAGGCCTACTCATACATGCAGCCATATCCCGAGTGGTTTAACCGGATCATATTGCCGGCCGGTGTCAAGATCCTAGATTTCACCAAGTTCACCGGTCAGGGTGATGTCAGCACCATCGAGCACATCGGCGGATACTTGGCGCCCGTTAGGAGAAGCCTCCTGCAGAGGAGGGCTTGAGGGTCCGGTACTTTCCGGCTTCACTGACCCGACCAGCCTTCACATGGTGGATGTCATTACCGCCCGGGATCAATTCCTAACCGGGAAGAGCTAGAACGCAAGTTCCACATGTATTTCTATGCTAGGACTACCGAGAAGACATTGGTTGATCTCTCGACCATGAAACAAAAGCCTGGTGAATCGGCTATTGACTATCTCCAGAGGTTCAGAGATGCAAGGAACCTGTGCTTCTCCCTGACTATTCCAGATGATCAGTTAGCCGGCCTTGCTGTATAAGGAATGCTGCCAGCTATCAGGGACAAGTTATTTGGACAACGTTTTGAAGATCTCAGGGAATTGACTCAGAGCTTGAAGACGTTCAGTAGTCGGGCTTCAGCTATGTGAGGAGGGAACCGAGGTTCCGTAAAAGACAATAATTTCTCCGAGCTCGTGAGCAATTCCTAGCGTGGCGAGGGTGAAGCACAAAATGATGAGGCCTTCGAGAGTGAAGAGGTTGCCGCTGCCGTACCTATCAACTAGGGGAACAATCGTTGCATGTCCCGAACACCGGAAAGAGGACGGTGAAGAGAATTATGATTTTGATGTCACAAAATCCGACAAGCTGTTCAAACTGATGGTAGAAAGAGGATGTATCAAGTTACCTCCTAACCACAGAATGTTGGCCATTGGTGGCGTGAAAAATGGGAAGTATTGTGGATACCATGATTCAGATTCTCATTCGATTGATGAATGTATGGTGTTCAAGCGGATTGTGCGTAGGGCCATTCAGGCGGCCACATGAGGTTTGGAAGTGATAAGACACCAATGAAGCTAGATAAGAATCCGTTCCCCAACCAAAACATGGTGTCGGTTGATTTTGTCTTTGGCCAGAACATGGTGTACCCGGTTTTCTAGAAAGGAAAAGCCAAAGTATTGACTTCTGACAAGGCTAAAGCAGAGGATTCGCCTAATTTGAGCCGGCAAGTCCCATCTGAGAGATATGGCCAACACAGATGGGTCAAAGAAGGTGAAACATTCGATGCCGAGAATAGCCGGTGGGTGGAGGAACCGGAGTTTCGGTGCCGTAACAAGAGTATGGCTCATCGGGGCTGTTCGTTCTTTTCGGTGTTGTTGGGATGAAGGTTTGGAATTGCCGGATATGGACAATTGTCCCGTCATGCGACAATCGCTAGCCGGGGTATGGACGATTTCAAACTAATCGCCGATCTGTGTGTGGAGAAATTGGAGACCAACGCGAGAGACACCGATCGGCGTCAAAAATTTGAAAGTGAGTATGGATGGCAAAGGAAGCAATGGTGTCCTCCAGGGCCAAGTCGTAGCCGCAAGGAATATGAGTGGTCTCTCGGGAAATAGAGAATTGGTAGCCAAGAAGAAGAAAACCCAAGTGTGGCGAGCCAAACAAACAGCCAATGATAATATGGAGTCGGCTGGTTGGGATCATGAGGAGCATGAAGTGTACTCTGACTTTGAGGAAGATGAGTTACAGAAACTATTAGTCAGGATTACATTGACCCAGCAAGCAGTCTTTGACAAGCCAGAGAAACACAGGCATTTGAAAGCTCTATATATGAGTGGCTTGGTCAATGGGGTACCTATGGGCAAAATGCTAGTAGATGGAGGCGCAACAGTCAACGCGATACCGTATGTCACCCTCAGGAAATTGGGCAAGTCTGATGAGGATCTATTAACTACTGATTTGAAGCTGAGGGACTTCGGTGGCAATGTGTCTGGGACCCGGGGAGCACTGAACGTTGAGTTGACGATTGGGGGTAAGACTTTACTCACAGCTTTCTTTATCGTGGATGGAGAAGGCCCATATAACTTGAGCCTTGGACGGGACTGGATTCATGCCAATTGTTGCATACCTTCTACTATGCACCAAGCACTCATCCAGTGGAATGGAAATTGTGTGGAGATGATACAAGCAGACAACTCAGTTACTATCGCTGCAGCTGATCCCACACAGTGGGAGTATGAGGATCTCGAATGCTTCTCTAGAAGGGAGTGTGATGAAGACCCTGTCAGCATCGATGATGAGGATCAACAGCCGATAAGAGTGGTCGGCTTTGAAGATGGTTACTAATGCTACTAGACGACAGGGACAAGTTGGCATGCTACTTTATTCTGATGGATGCACGTCAATGCCAACTTGCACTTTGATTTTGAAGATGTTTTGGGATGATTAATTCAAGATCAATTTGTCGGTTAGCCGATTGTTTGTAATCTGCTTTAATAGCCGACATTATGTGTTGCCTTTAGAACAAAATTTCCAATCATAAGAGGAAAATAGCCGATACGAATGTATATCGCCTTGAGAACAAAATACAAAAGTACAAAGATGTAATTAGGCAGTTGACAGAAGGGAATAGTTATGGGGGACATTATTCCTTCAGAAATCATCCATGCAACAAAAGATTTAAGCCAGCCTATTACAAAGTCAATTCTTGAGAGCGTCCCTCTTGGCAAGTGTCTCCACAATCTTGAAGACCATGCGAAGATTGTTGTCGGAAGCAGGACCATGGGCCGTTGCTGCTACAACCAAATTGCCGACTGTAGCTTTCAAGTTTCGTAGTTCTAATTCCAAGTCTGAAACAATGAAAAATCTCAGGAATGACAGAGCGGTGAAAAGGATGAAAGCCGGAGTCCGTGTTGCGAGATAGCGGCAATGCGCTCTTGGTGTTCATGAAGGTAGCACGCCCCATGGCTTTTCTATCCCGCTTTCGACCCGTTTCAAGTTCTTTTTCCATCTCCTTCGCGTTGCTCGGGCGGGTATGACGACTATCGGCAATGAAATGAGAATTGCCGGAGTGACTGGAGGAGTTGGAAGTATCCAAGAAGACTGGAATCGATGCAAGTTCTATTCCCTAAAAATTGCTATCGGCATGGAGAGCTGAGATGCTGCAGAAAGAGGATTGGAAGAAGGATGAATGGCAAATTTGGATGAGGAGATGCGCCAATCGACGTAGCCGTCTTACCTGATATCACACGGCGAATGCGGCGTTGGGTGGTCGGCTCTCATTATGGCATCGGTCATCGGATTTTTGCCACGATTGTCACTCGCCATGGATTCCTGTGGGGGCTTTTCCAAGAGGGCTTTTTTTGGAGATGAACAGTGGCAAGGAGACGGGAAGGAGTTAAGACGGAATTACCTTTAAGAAGCAAGATGGAGTAGTAGATGTCTCGAGAAGCGCAAGAGTCGATGACATTCAATGAAGGTGAAAATGTATTTTCGCTCGGAAATATCTCTGAACAAATGGACGGTCGGTGATCGATAATCTAGAGATCATTTTGTCTACACTACAACCTGGCGAGCGAGAGATCGGCAAGAATGATGTCATCCGAGGTCAGCACTTTGCATAATCAAAACACAGGTGATTGGCAGGCATAGGGCTCATGGGAAAGGAGAACTTCAGATAGATACATATGGGATTCAGTGGACAAATTATTTATTGAAGTTTCATCCTAGATACAAACTAATCCTCAAGAACCTCGTCAATGATGGACCGAGGATCGATGAGGTCGGCCATAGCGGCAGCATGGACATGGAATCGCCCTTCCATCTTGGCTCGTTCTTCATCTCGTTGGGGAGCCCCACGGAAGCCTGGAGCATGGATAGAAAGGTCTCTACCGGCTTGGGACGACGAGCTACCGACCCCGTGGACACACCGAACGAATGCCCTGGAGAGCAATGGCTGCCACTTGAGAATCTGCCGCCACGAGACGTTGCACTGGGGTTGCACCTTGAGCGCCGATGTTATTGCAGAAGCGATGAACCTCTGCCGTCAGTTCGGCCATGCGAGCGTTGGTTCCCAACACGTGCTCGTTGGCCGCGATAACGTCTTTCGGCCGATAGTGTTACTGCATCTCGGTTGTTGCTGTGCGCGCATCGGCTGCCGCTAAGCGCTCCTCAACTGCCACTGTGCGGGCAGTCGCTTCTACAGCAAAAGTAATACGTGGATTAGATCTGCCAAGAACAGGGTGTCGGATATGAATTGAGGATGGTTTGCAGATTGGATCTGTAAGGATTTAGTATGCAGCACTGCATCGAGGGATGAAAGATTACCATCAATGGCTTTTAGGAGATCGGCTCTCTCCTGCTCACGCTCAAGCTATTCACGACCGAGTTCCTTAGTCACCTCAGTGTATTTGGCCAACTTCTCCCGATACAGCCGGTGGAATGAGGGCCGTTGGCAAGGGTGTAGTGGTTCTCCCATGGTTCCGTTGGGGATTCAGCAGACACCGGGGGAGAAGGCACTGGCGCTGGAACCATGGTAAGTTGAAGGTTCCGCTGGAGTTTGCTAAGGAAAGACCAAGATTGAACTAAAAACCGAAGAAGGACGATGCATGGCTTGTAGTAGTCGGGAGATCAGAGACTCACCCAACTCGAGAACCCATGTAGCGGTGGCAACGCCAGTCTTGGGAACCGGAACCATCACCATCCTCTAGAGGGCGCTTGCCATGCTCATTGCGATCTGCCATTGAGGAGTTTTTCTCTGCAGGCGAGGAAAATTGTGGAAGATGGAACGCGGGGAAAGAAGAAGGCAACTGCTGGTTTGATGGGTCGTGGTACCCCAATTGGGTGTTTATAGCAGTTTCGACCGTGAAGAATATCTTGGGAACCACAACGGCCGCTCGCCCCCGATTGGAGGAAATAGCCGAACGGTTTTTTTTCAGAAAAATAAATAATTTGTTTCCATGGAAGCGCCGTCAGTCGGCTAATTGGATTGGCAAAATCAGCCAGCTTTTAGAAGGAAAGTCAATAAAATCAAGAAGCAATGCGGGTAAGTGATAAGACTTGGGAAAGAAGATTACAATGGTTACTACTGCGAAGATCACTACGTTGTCTGCTATTACAAGCTAATCTAAAAACGTCAGATTGATAATGATTTGAGGAGGAGTCCTATCGGCAATGGCAGCGGCATGACCCTGGTACTTTTCTTCTTCGCCACCTAATTTGTATGGGGGTTTGCTGTTATGGAAGCCGGTGGGGTAAGTGGAATAGTCCTTCCTAGTGTGAGAAGACATAGTCGCCAACACTGCGATGGTGCCAAAGTGAACGCCGTGGATGGCAATTTCTTCAACACGGGTTGGTATGTCCCCCGAAGCGCTATAGAGGAGTCGGACCTTGGGCACCAATGGCATCGGCAACCCTAGTTACCGTTGTTTCCAGTTGATCGAAGCATGTAGAGAGCCCCGCAAGCTAGATTAAAGTTATAGTAATATGCTAGGATTGGTGAGCAATTAGAAGATCATGGAACTTACTATCAAAGGCCGTGAGAAGTTGGTGCATATCTTTTTCATGTTGGGCCTCCCGAATATCCGGTTTCGACAACTCGGAGTAAAGAACTTGCATCTCCTATAGTTCTGGTTGAGGCGGTAGACTTCGTCGGCGGTTTGAACATCAAATTCTAGATCAGAAGGTTTTGAGGCTAAAGAGCTACTAGAATCGTGGTTGCTGTTTCGAGGAGAATAGATCAGGGGTTGGAAAATCAGGCTAAATCAAAAGTAAAGTCTCACCCGGATCTACGATGAATTGGTGATGTGGCGGCAATCTACCGAGGGGATTCTTTCCTCTGTCGATGCTTTGCCATGATCTGCCATGGGGACTTTCTTTTCATAGGGAGGCTCTCTATCTTCAAGATGCTCAAGGCAAGGGAAGAAGAAGAAAAGATTGATGATGGGCCGTGCGGTCGTGAGTCGATTTTATAAGGAAGTGTGGTCACCCCGAGAAGGAGAAGAGTTGGAATACTTATTGGCTCGGGGGCAAGGCGGGAAATTGAAGAAGGTTTGACCGAGGACTGGTTTGAAAGGGGAAGATGTTGGGTCAACATATGGTTTTGGCTGAATTTTGGAACAAAACAAGTTTTATCCCAAAATTGGGGGGCATGTGTTGACACTAGATTTTGGTCAGTGACGGTTCGGCCCAGAAATCGTGGTGAACAGAATGGCCGGTTTGGGAAAAGTGTGTTTTGGCTTAGAAGGATAGAGAAGAATACCGGTTAAGATGACGTCATTAATATCCGGCTAAACTCATGGAAGGGATCGGCTGATAGATTCAGCGTGTCAGCAAGGCTGGGGTGCGAATATCGTGCAAATCTTCAAGCCACGGTGGTGCAATGGGACAGCAATTCGGGCTCCGAGCAGAAAGGAAAAATTGGAGACCAAGTTATCTTCGATTAGGGTTTGTTTTTCGTATAATTTGGAACCGTATTCTACTAGGACTCATATTGAGCCTTGGGTTATAAATATGTAAGCCCCGGAAATTGTAAAGGACACACATCAATCAATCAAACAACAAAACTAGCTCCGGCCACCTTATCGAGAACTTTAGTCGAGTCATCGAGTTCTTCTCAAGCAGCTTCGTGGATCTGCTCTCGGTCGCTCGTAAGTCCTGACAACCTTCATTATATCTTACCTAGTCATCCTACGGACTTTGTAATCGATGGCGAGGTAGCTTTGCTAGGGCCTCCGGCCTTCTAGACCAAAGCCTTAGCATTGAGTTATCGGCTCTATTAGATCCGGCTAAGTCTAGTAGATTCATTAAGTTACCGTGATGTTCATGCTCGAGTTTGCCTATGTTTTACATATGAACACACCTTTTGCCCGACTAGATTGAAGTGCTTTGGCCTTAGATTTATATTGATTATGACCGCTGGATTATCCGGTTTGTTTAGCCATGTAAGGTCTAGTCATGCTTAGATGTGTTTGTTCTGCTTCATGGACCCCGATTCGGCCGTTTTTAGCCGACATGGTTATGCTTTCAAAAAGTAACGCATGCATGTGGATCTCGTCCAAATTGGATGCGCCCGAGGTTTACAACAGCTAGGCGTTCGGTCGGTTGGGGTAGATCCGAGGATTCCCAATGTTCGGGCATCGAACAACACATGCGTGTGTTCCATCTTTTATACCTTTTTCGGATAATTAATGATCGGCGCATGGATATAGATCTATCTAGACATCGGATGAACTAGCTTTACGTATTGAGTTTATCGAAGCCCGGCCGTTAGACCCCGGTGAACGTGGATTTGGCATGTTTAGCGAAAAGGGCTAGTTGAGACCGCCCGGCCTTTTTGACCGCTTGTTGACACTGTTGACTATAGCCTAATATTACTAGTCAACTAAACATGAAATAAGGGCTTAAAATGAATAATCACATATACTAGGGGCTTTACTAATATAATTCCATGAGCTTTGGTGATTTATATCTTTTGAGGACTAAAATGATAAAAAGCGGATAAGAAACGATGAGAAACCTAAGAGTTTGCATCCCATACGATGACAAGACTTGACCGTGAGGCAACTCAATCCAAAAAAGTGGACTAAAACATTCTAGAAGATACCGTAAGACACCGGGAGGAAGGGGATCTCGTTGTGGCCGCGAGGACCGGGCGATCACCGGGCCCATTATCGGCGGCAGCGCCGGTGGGTCCCACCCGTCAGCCTCACCTTCCTATGGCGGTTTACCACCGCACATTGAGGTTACATCTATACCGTTGTTCAAGGTCGGTTTGATCCAAGGGTCCCTTTGCTTATCGCCAGCCAGGGCTATATAAGAAGACCACGACCCCGGGGCAAAACCTAATTCATTCAACTCAATACTCAACAAAGTTGAGTGTTCATTTGCATTTCTTAAAGCGCAATCACTAGAAACGTGGTTTAGAACCCATCTCCAATAATTGGCCAATAACGAGAAATGCGCCGTTGACATTCCTAAGTGAAACCACCGTGTCGGTGATAACACTAGGCACATCAACGGTGATAGATCTTGCCTAAGAAGATATTCATCCGCAAGTGCACGGATCTATCATTGTAGCATTTCACCCGGAAGTATTCGAGGTATCGTTATTTATATTTTCCCAAAGGAAGGCATGGTGGAAAAGGATCCAATAGAGACATGAACAGGATAACATGACTATGTAATGGACCAATGCTCATAACAGGGGATATAAAGGAACGGTAAAGGGATAACTTGACACACTCACTCAAGCCAAACTCAAGGATAAAGATAAATAAGGAATAAAGAAAGACCTAAGTGGAGCATACGATTCTAGTCATGGTTGTGCATAGAACCGGTTGATAGTCGGAGGCAACACGCATGGGCGGGAGGTCGGGCGAGAATGAAATGGGCGGGGAGACCTCCCGGAGCATCCGCCTCGAAGGAAGGCATTTACGAACTCCTACAAAGACACACGAACGTGGGGATTTCAAGGGACGGTCAAGGCTTGTCACGACCAAGCCGCCTACCCCCTCAACCGTGGCATGCACTCATATTCGAAGGATACGGCATCCGGACACCACGTCCCCAAGATACTAGGACACTACTCATGTCCCCCATGGCCCCCACCCTACTACGGATGGTCGGAATAGGACACGAGCAAGCCCCGCCAAGGACACAACGAACCGCCATTCAAAGACAATCCCGACACTACCCAATTATATTGCATGAATGGTTTAAGCATAAAGTTCTATATGACGATATCACAACATAGAAACTATAGACTAGTTCATGTGTCATGATCATGTCAAGAACAACATGTTAGATCATAAGATAAATCATGAGGTATAGAAATAACATGAAGACTCTACTCCTAATGCACAACCAAGATAAGATAAGAGCAAGGCTTTGGAAGAATACCATAGAAAGATTTATTCCCTGAATCCATCTTCCAAGGAGCCAAGCCCTCCTTGGTAGCTTTGCCTAGCTCCACATCCTAAACTACTAATCCTACTAGGAGGAAGAAGAAGAATAGAGAGGGAGAGAGTGGCTCTTCTTGTGAGGTGTGTGTTACAATGGTGGGAGATGGCCTCCTTTTATAGGTAGAGGAGAGGGGGCTCATTGGAAAATGTCCATCCCCACATGGAAGGTACAAAACCGACCTTGGTATACACCGCCTAATTTGCTAAACCGACCATCCCACGGCGGGAAACCCCGTTTGGAAGGTGCACGAACCGCCTCCCGAGGTTGGGCCGAAAACCGCCTCGGGGAGGGTGTGGCACACCAGGTGGTGCTTGTGGCGCACCACCCCCGGCTCGGCCGGCCTCCGGGCTTCGGTGGGGTGTCTTCCCTCGTCTTGAAAAGTTGTGGGCCGGGCTTTGCTCGCCCAATGTTTGTTTTGGGTTGATTTGCTCCTAGGCTTGTGTTTTGCAATAATGCGCTTCCCCGGATGGCGTACTTTTGGTCGATTTTCCACTTGCTTTTATTATAAATCAAAAAATAAAGTACAAGACACTACAAGTGGAATTTATTAGTGATAAATGTATATGTGTGTAGTAAGGTATAGTTTCACCCCTTATTGGTAGAATGTTGACGTTAAAAATATGTCGTTGGTGGCCGTCAACGATTGTCACACCCGATTTCCAAAGGAAGACCCGAGAGTAAGCCATATGTGTGCCCAGGAAGTCCACACATACAACACGAGAATGTCAAAATATCGAATTCAATGTATTATAAGCGGAAACATATATATTACAACACTTACAATCATCAGAGTATCGCGTAAAGGTAGCTAAGACTTCACCGGGCTCCATCTCGGCGGGGGCAAATAACCGGGGGGCTCCGTGCGCCAAGCACTTCCGATAGACTTCCGAGAAAACTTCATAGCATCTCTATCCTTTTTACTCGAAAGCGGCACCTTACTACAGACACACTAGGGTGTGGGGGGAATAGCAAGGGTGAGTCCATGTCGAACTCAACAAGTACAGGCGGAAAGTAATGACATGCAAGGCTTATACAAAAGGGAAGGCTGACACGGTGTACTGCAGGTAGCTCTTTTAATCTTGGTTCATTTTAAAGAACAACCTGTTACTAATCATTGGTTGAGAAACCCAAACCCTTAATTAAGGTGTAAGTAATCATTAAGTTGTTTTCAAAGAGTAGTTAACAATATTAATAACACTTGAGATCACCCCAAGTAACTTCGGGAACTCCATCCCGACCAACCGCGAGGTTCCAACCTCGCCAACACCATCACTATTTCCAAAAAGAGTAACTTCTAATCATGTGAGGGCGGGCGCTCTTAACCGTGAGCACGGCTAGTATACTAGTTTGATCAAACTCTGCTTGTAGGGTGTGCACTTTCACTTGGTCGTGATTCCCATATGCCCGGGTTTGCAAGGCCCAAAACTCTACCAAGGAGAGCGGCGGGGAACCACTACGAGACCTTTCACGGTATTGACATAGAGTTTCACTTCGTCAAGCGAAACTCTTCGAGCACGGAGGCGTCCCCGATAAAAGACCACGGATCTACCTGCACTCCATACTACAAACCTGCGAAACCCGAACGCCATCTCAGTGGAAAGATCCACTCTACGGCAAGGGACCTGATAATTAGTCAAGCCAGAGCCCATTGGTCCCGGTTGCACCGTTGTCCCGTGGCCGTCCACGAAACCGTCCTTAGGGAGAGAAGACGGATGCCTGCGGCAAACCGCAGGCGCACTACAAAGAATCCGCACAACCCTTGAACCCACAACCACGATGCATTCCGCATCCAACATCTCCAACCATGGTCGCAACCATGAAACATCTCCATGAGCATATTAAAGGATCATTTTAATAGCATTAAAGAAGGTGAGTAGATGGCGGAGCATACCAAACAAGCGACCTATCTACCCATAAACCCCCAATAGGTGAATCTGGATAATGGTGGCTAGTAGGTCCTTAGGGTATACCAAATTAAGACACATGCATGAATACTAACATTGCATTTAATGAGTAGGAACAAAATGGTCAAACGGTGCTTGCACTTGCCTTAATTCCAAGATATAACTGCTTTCGAAAAGTCTTTAGCTTCCATCTTCCGGTCTCCAAATTACTTACGACTCTTGTCGATCCTCGGCTCCTAGTCTTCAACACCAACGAGCGACTCTTCGCCTACTCGAGACAACCAAACAACACAAAAGTGCATGCACAAGCAAACAAGACTCAAAAAAGCAGGCATCAATCATAAGAGAGAAACAAAAAAAGAGAGTGTACTAGCGATAAAATAGGGTACTATGGATATGCTAACGCAGAGGGACATCGAAGGACGACGAGCTATCGGTAAGAACACGCTAACGGTGCGAACAACATAATAGGGATCAACTACACTTGGACTTATTTAGTTAACCAAAACGTTTATTAGTTTAGTAAACTTTTGGCAAGAGAAAAGAACATTAAAGCAACTATACCATAGCTCAGGTTGATCTAAACAAGTTATTAAAGAAAAGGCATTTACATAGACATTAATCATGTTAACATTGCTTTATAAAAAAAAAAACCTACACATAAACTTAGGCTTTCTTTTGAAATAAAAGAGCACTATGAAGCTTTAATTAAAACTATAAAAGAATTGCATTATCAACAACATAAAACATATAAGAGAACGCTTGTCAAGTTATTATAGAACTCAGGTTGAGCTAACCGGTTATAAATATAAAAGCATTGATGTTGATGTTAATCATATTAACATTTATTTATTGTAAAAGACCAAAGTTATTAATAACTAAAGTTACTTTTAATTCTAAAAAGAGCATCAAACAAACACTAGACAAAATCACAAGATTAATTTGATAAACTCATAGCACGATCAAGGTTAGTGCTAACACATAGCTAACATGACGCAACACAACAAGTACGAAACTATAACTCTAGATTGCTTTTAATTAGAAAGCCATTAAATAAACATTAATCAAATTGCATTTAAATAAATAAATTCACAAATAAATTTCATGAATAATATCAGCACTACTGCGTAGAGCGCGACGACATGATTCTAACGCAAAACTGGATGACTCAATTCCGACTTAAAAACGAGAAGAAACGGCGGACGTTTTACTGGTCAGGGACCTATCTGCGATTTCAGAGAATAAATAATTACGAACAGGTCCTTCTTCTACCTTGGTTCTTCTCCTTCACGTGAATGCAGCCATGGCTGCCTGCTGTTGCTCGCGGTGGAAGAGGGAGGACCTCAGCTGGAGCATTGGCCAGCCGGCGGCGGCGGCACGGCGCCCCACAGGCCCACTCGCGAGGCTAGGGCTGGGCCCGCTCGGCCATCAGCGGGCACGCACGCACGCACATGGCGGCGGCCACCTGCTGCACGGCCGCGAGCAGCAGCGCGCCGGGAGCGGGACGGGCGCGGTCTGGGGGCGCGCGGCGGCGGTGCAGGGCCACTGGCCAGCGGCGCGGTGGCTCGGCTCCGGGCCTGGGCCAAGGGGTGGCACGACCATGGCCAGAGAAGATGAACAGCAACCTGTCATGGAACAGTTCGCCGGAAAACTCGATCGGAAACAAAGAACGAACGGGTTAGGAGTCAAACGGCAACGGATCGGGACAAACGAGAATACCACGGCGAAGAGGACGACGAGAGCTACCTTTGGTGGGAACGGAATTCGCTGGAACACCAAGGTTTGGCCGGAAAAAGCTCGCCGGAGTTCTCGCCGGAACCCTAGTCGAGAGGAAGTTCGGCGATAGATGCAGGGAGTTAGGGGTGGCGGCTGCGAAAAACGGGCCGTACTTCTGGAATCAGCGCGTCGAGGAGAACGGCGGCACATATTTATATGTAGGGTTCCGAGTAGATGAAAAAACGAGATTATTTTAGAATTTCGGGATTTAACTAATTTCAGAAAATCCGAAATTGATAATTAAGCAACAAAAAAATAATCCGAAGGCTCTAAAATTCTGGGTAAAATTCTTGGAGATACTTTGGACCACGATGAACTCAAACAAAGACTTTAGAGCTCATGAGAAGATATGATATATAAAAATGGAAAAGCTCATAGAAAAGCGAAAATAACTCCGATAAATACCGAAAAAAGTTCGTGGAAAGCTTGAGCGATGGATTGATGATATTTGATCATAAAGAAATGATTTGTAACTAAAAACAAAAGGTTTTAACAAACTTCCAACAAGAATTAGATTGTGAAACAAGGAATTTGTCGGTAGCAAAGACGCATAAACACGTTGGAGAGAGACAATCGTTCCACTAACCGCGTGTTCAAAACTTAGCATACTCAAAAGCACCAAACACGAGCAACATGCCAACATCACATCACAACATGAATGATCACACACAATCAACTAACAACAAGGCACTCTTACTCATTATCTTTGCAAAGATTTTATAAAAGCCACAAATTTCTCTCTTTTAAATTGAGAACAATTAAATTAAATCTTGGTCAAATTTAGGAAAATTTTAAATTCTTGATTTTATTTAGTGTTTTCTAATGACATCCCAAAAATTGAAAATTTTGGGGTGTCATCTTGAGGCCCCGACCTCTCTAGTTCCAATCTAGATTAGACACCATGTAGAACTAGAAGCCCTAGAGTGAGTTGAGAGCAAGCATCAAGAGAGATTAGAGCCATAGTTCCCATGAGAGAGACTCAAGCTAATCTTGTTCCTAGAGCTAAAAGCGTGGGTGAAGGGAAGAGGCTGGCGAGGAAGCACCGGACTGTCCGGTGACTCCTCTACATCTTGTACCATCGGGATCAAGTCCCATTAGCATTGGGGCCTCGATCCTAAGACTTCTATGGTGGATCAACTTCTTGTTTGAGTAAGTAATTATTCTTATTGTTCTTATTGTTCACAACTCTTATTTGAGTACTTTAATCTGTGGGAATCTATAGATTAGAGGGGTAGCTTAGGTTTAGGTGTGTGGTGCTTAGACTGAGGTTGCTTGTGGATGCACCCTACATTCTCGGGCGTGGTAGTTCATGGTAGTGACAAAGCACCATTGATTCCTTTGGAGTCCACATCTCGAATGATAGGCCAAGTAGGACCATGCTACTAGAGGATTGCACGTTTCATCCCTGCTTTCCTTTGAGTACGTCCCCTAAGACAATATCAATGTAACTTACAAGGATAAGAACTAGACAATCTGTAGGAATCTCCTTACCTCTTTATCCTCTCATTCCTTGATTCTTTTGCTTTCGCTTATAAGAATTAGTTATATGGATTAGTTATATGCCTCAATTATTCTCACACCATCCTCCCCGTGGATTCGATATTAAAACCCTTTCCCCGGGTGAAGTGCTCACCGGTATCCGTTAAACTTGCGGATTATACATAAATATTTACGTAGGCTTAGCAAATACCAACACCGGTCTCGACGAATCTACGCTTGTTTGTTGTTTAGGTTAGAGATATATACATGTGTTATCTCATTATATCTCGGGGCGAAATTGCTCGATATATTCCTTATATATGCTCATATTCATGGAATCATTTTGTCCTTAATGTCATGATAAGCTGTAATAGCCGGTTAAACGCAGACACATTTAATCGGTTATAGCGAAGGATTTTGCCGTGCTCTACACACATCCTACAACTTATGTGAGTCGGCTATTTCGATGCTCATGTTTCATATATCTCGTATGCATTTAGCCGGTTTCATGAGTCTTATCGATGCGTGCATGATTTCGGCTCTCGAAGTCACCTTTTCGGAACTGTCTGCAACACCGGCATGTTCCGGGCCAGTAATTCTTGATAAGCTTTCTCTCCTTGTCAATTGCGTGGTCAAATTGATAGGCACGTCCGAGTTTGCGTGCTCAATCCTTCTAGCCCGCCTAGTTGTGTTGGCATGACCACTTTTTTGCGTCAACACAATGTAGCTTTGAAATAATTACAGCAACATAAGTGTCGATGTTTTACGACCGAGAGCACGCCATAGGGTAACCGGGGCAGTTGTTCGGGCTTCAAGAACCTCGAACCGGCGGTGTGTTTGCCGCGATCGACAATGAGAGCGTGGTTTTTATCTTGGTTCGGGCCCTCGATGCGTGATTGAGTAAAGACCTTTACATCCAGTCGGCGTTAGCCTGTTTTTGATTGATGGGGTCAACCGGAGGGCCTGCAGGCTCGGTTGCGTTGCGCATAAAGCGAGTTGTTCTACGTTGGGTTGTTCTGCGAGGGGCTAAATCTGCGGTCCTAGTCGGATACAAAGATGGTTGTCCGAGGAGAACTCGAACTACTAATCCCTACAGAGATCTGACTAGGTTATATCCTGATTACAATGGAAGTCACTGTAGCCTTGCTTCCGCTGCCTTCTTTGGTAAGTCAAGCCGTGGGCCGGGATAGAACCCGCGGTTGACTCGAAGAGAGTACTTTTAGTAGTACCGCATCCACAAGCCCCCCGAGCATTTCATGGTTGAGCTCGAGAGTTGTTTCTCTTTTTCTTGAAGGTGAAACCTTGAAGTGGTCTTGAGTCCTTTTGACAGCGTGCACTTTTGCCTTGGAAAAATGCACCCGTCGAGTGTAGCCCCCGAGCTTCTTGCTTTTTTGGTACAAAGAACTGGAAGGTCTTTGAGTTCTTTTCTCCATCTTCGAGTTCTTCTTGTCCAGAGTCCTTCTGACGGTATGCACTTTTGACTTGGAAAAGTGCACCCGTCGAGTGTAGCCCCCGAGCTTCTTGCTTTTTGGTATAAAGAGCTGGAAGGTCTTTGAGTTCTTTCTCTATCTTCGAGTTCTTCTCGTCCCGAGTTCTTGATGATGTGCACTTTGCCTTGGAAAAGTGCACCCGTCGGTGTAGCCCCGAGCTTCTTGCTTTTTTGGTATAAAGAGTCGGAAGGTCTTTGAGTTCTTTCTTGAAAAAATCTTCTCCCGGGTATCCTCAGAGCCCCCGAGCTCTCGAGCTCTTTCGGGATGAAAAGCTCGAAGAGGTTCTTTTCTTATCTTCTCGTCCGTTCCTCTTTTTTTTACGTGCTTTCATGGGTCGCATAGTGCGCTTTTCTTGCACTCGACTCTTTGGGTAAAGTCTGCATGTGGCAGTCAATGTATTGAATTGGCTGTTGCTGCTGAATTTGGAGTGACAGTTCACTGTTGAAGGTTTGCTTCATCTTCTGTGGACTTGGTCTATAGCACCGGTTGGCCTACAAATAGGTGCTTGGTGGCGGGTGGCCATTGCAATCTTCTCCCTCGTCTTCTTCATCATTTTCTTGTCGTATAGTAGCTCTCTTCTCTTTTTGAGCCATGGTGGTGCCGATGGGCGAGTTGGATGAGCCCCGCCCTGGTCTTGAAGCCTTTGTGCTTGTTCTCTTACGAGTGAGGATGTCTTGTGATAGGGAATAGCGGCAGGCTATTCCCACGGTGATTTCACACCGGGTGGCGTTGAGGGGCGAGAGAAGGATATCTTGTGATTTTAAGATGATCTCCTCTCCTCCTCCATTTTTTTTCTTGGTGTGGGTCAGGATGGGTTCTCCTGTGATCCGTCCTAAGTCTCTATGGACGTCTCCCCCGCCTCGCTTGGGTAGATTGATTCCCGCTTCCTTGGTCGGTATTGGTCTCCGCTCATCTCCGGGAAGAGTTATGTCCATTGAGAAATTACCGAGGTTTGGGGTCTTAGAGGTGCCTTCTTCTTCTTTTTTTGAGAATGCGGGCTCTTTTGAGATCTCTAGTTGACCTGCTCGCCTAGCAGTCCCGAGGCCTTCTGCTGAGGGTTCTTTGTTAGGTTGTCATTCTTGGTCTCCTGCTTGTTTGCCGTCGGAGTTCTTCTAGAGATGCTTTTGTTGTTGTTACGGAGTTCGACTTCGTCTCCATAGGAATCCTCGCTTCTTTGTGCTGACATGCCTAGAGCTGTAGACATTTTGTCTTCTTTGTATCTTGTAAGGAGTTGATCTCCATCCTTTGTAACCGAAGTATCATGAATAAAGAGTTCTTTTTCCCTTGAATATTCTTTGTGCTCATGTCTTCTTATGTCTTGTGTGTGGATCTGTTGTATGCTAGCCCCCGGGCATTGTTGAATGCAATCGGAGAGCTGTTATTGTTTGATGAACGAGCTCTTTGTCTCTTGTAGTTGTCTCTGTCTTGCGCTGTATGAAGGGACTTCTTTTTGTGCTGGCAGTCTTGAAACTTCTCTTGTAGAGTTCTTTTGCTGCTCTTTCTTGGGTAGGTGTACCACTGTGTCTTTACTCCCTGCCCGTAGAGTTCTTTTGTGCTAGAGTTCTTCCTTCTATCGTAGTCCTCGAGGAATCAACCGGTTGCACTGTTCCGCATAAAAAGAAGTGTCATTGTCACTTCGAATTTAATTCCTGGAAGTTGTAGAGGCCTCCGTTTTGATCGGGTGGGATATTTGGGCTTATAACGGTCCAAAAATCCCCTTTATAATCCCGTAGAGTCTTGTCTTTATTCTTCCGCTTGCTCTTGCCTTACGCATCCGCAATCTTTTGCCCTAGATTCAACTGCGCCGTCTCCGGCCGCCGCCGTACTTGCGCCGCCGTACTTGCGCCGCCGCCGTACTTGTGCCGCGCGACCATCGCCGCTGCTTTTTCTCGGAGCCTCTTAGCCGATCTTCTCCTGAGCGATGGGGAAGGCCACCGCATCCAAGGGTACATCGAAGGGCAAGGACATTGCCGAGAGCTCTGAGCTTGACGCGGTGTGGAAGTTTTGTGGAGCGCGGCGACCACCGCCGCCGAGGTGGAGGAGTTGGAGCGAGGAGGAGGCTTCTTTCTCCTCAAGAACTCTCGGGTGGAAGCTTCCCACCGGTCATCTTCTCTCCCGCCTGGGCGGTGACATTGTCCTGTTTGTGGCCTTTGTCCGCGCCCGGGCTTTGTTTGCCCGCTTCTCCTTTCTTCCATCAATTTCTTCAAACTTTTGGAATTGCTCTTTCTCATCTTTCCCCTAATGGGGTTCTTCTTCTTCGATCTTTGCCCATGCCCCGTGAGACTTTCATAGGCATTCCACCTTCTCTGAAACTCTTACATTATTTCTTTCGCCTTAGGCTAGATTCCAATCTGTCCCAACTTAGGGTCGTGTTTCGATCCGGGCCCGACGGGGTAAGAAAGGTGCGTTCTTTGATTATGACCTCCTTGTTTACATCGGGTGGGGCGCTGGATGGTTTTATGTTGCCAATCCTCCTCCTGCTCTTGCTTCTCATGAAGAGGCAGGTCCCCGTTGATCCTGCCCACTTGCTTTCTCGAATCTCTTGATGAGAAGGAGGTTGCTTGAGCTTGTCCAGCGGGGGTCAAGTATTTGAAGCGGTTGGGTTGGGTGGTCCCGATATCGTTGCTAGC
This sequence comes from Hyparrhenia diplandra, assembly GCA_015847255.1. Classification (NCBI taxonomy): domain Eukaryota; kingdom Viridiplantae; phylum Streptophyta; class Magnoliopsida; order Poales; family Poaceae; genus Hyparrhenia; species Hyparrhenia diplandra. Next base: position 126,566 of record JADLZK010012051.1, on the reverse strand, counting down.
TTTCTTCGTCGCCGGATTCGACCTTTGATGGCCCGGAGAAGTTTGGCTTTGAGTATACCGCCCCCGATCACTACAAGAATTCCTTCTTTTTATGACAAAATGGGATATGACGAGGCCTATTTTTGTCATATAATGTGACAAAATATGATGAAAAATTATCCACCATCATAAAACTACAAGAGTCAAAAGAATTTATGACGGTGTCGTTTCTTGTGTCACATAAAAGTACCAAGTTTCGTCACAAAATGTAAATCGCCAAGAGACGATTGCCGGTGGCCCTTTTATGACGATATGTGTGTTGTTTTTATGTGACGGTTTGGAGAGTCACTGTTTATTATTGAAGGGGAAAAAACTGAAAGATGGAAAAATATTGTGCTATTTAGGGTTCGAACCTAGGACCTTGACCTTTGGAACAAAAGTGAAGTGTGCAAACCACTAGGACAAGCATCGGTTTGTGTTATATTGGGGTGTTGTATTTCTTTTTATTAATTGAACTACTACAAATTCTATAAAACAAACTTGAAAAAAAAAAAATATGTGGCACATGGGAATCAAACCTCAGATCTCTTGAAGTAGAATGCTGAGTCATACCACCACACCATTCCTCCTTTTGTGATGGAAGTGGCAATTTCTCCCCTTTTTTAAGCAAATGCATGTAGATGTTCCAAGTACGAAACCCTAGAATTGAGCCACACAGAAACATCAAGAACATGAACACAATGTTTTCTCTTTTTGATCTCTAGTTATAACTTGTAACTAGTTTTTCTCCCACATACTAACTCCAAATTTGGCGCTTTTTTTTTTTCTAAATTTTTCTAAAATCATGTTCGATCAATAAATGGTGTTCACTTTGGTCATCTCTTTTATGTGATAAAATTTGAACAATCTAATTTTTGGATTTCAAAAATGACAACTACAAGTAAGATTAAAAACACTAAATGATGTCAAATGAAAAAGTTATGAATACCAAAAGTTTCATGACTCATCAAGATCTACAAACTTTATTTAGGTCATTTTGTCATTTTCAAAAGTGGTAATAATATGTAGTACAAATATTACAAACCTCTAACAGCTTCTTCAAACTTTGTCACATGGAGTAATGACCTAAATAAAGTGTATAGATCTCGATGAGTTCTATAATACTCTTTTGATGGATGTTCCATTTGAAATCATTTATTAGCCCCCCAAAAATATTTGAATTTCTCAAATTTTTGAAATTTCAAATTTAAATGGTTCAATCTAACTCGGATGGGGAAATGACCAAAATAACAATTGTAGATCTCAATGATTTCTGCAATTTTATTGTTGATGACTTTTTTATTTGAATTCATTTAGTATCTGAAAATACTACTCTAAAATTATTTACTATCATAAAAAAAAAAAAAAAAAATGCAACATAGGCCAATATCTCACATAGGCCCAAAGAACTCTATCTCTATCTCCACCGTTGGATAGATGAGATGGGCGATAGCGATAAGCGTGCCATAACCCTAGGCGAGCTCAATCTCAGCACTACCCACCAGCCACCGCCCGCGCTCTCTTTCACTTGGCGACCTGAGCCCCTCACTCAGCTAGCTCTCCGTCCATCCGCAAACCCTAGTTCCCTTCCCGTGGTGCCCCTCCCATGGCGGCCTCCATCCAATGCGGCGGCAGCGGCTCCTGCACCCCGATCGCGGCAGTTGTGGCTCCTCCACTGCGACAAGTGCATTAGTGAGGGAGAGAAAAAAATCCCATTTTCCCATGTCTCCTGGGCGGCGGCGACTCATCTGCATCTGGTGGCGGCGCATCGTCAAGCAGGGGGGGCAGGGGCGGCTCGCGAGCAGGGACGGTCGGCGGGTGGGCGAAGCGGGCCAGGCCTGGGCGGCTGCTGTGGGCGGGCGCCCGGCCGGGGCGGCTGCTGCCGTGCTGCGCCCGCGCCCGGGCGAGCGCGTGGCGGGCCAGGCCTTGGTGGCACGAGGACAGCGAGCCGTCGAGGGCGAACGAGTTGCTCTGCTCCATGCCTCCACGCCTCCACTCCACCTCCACTGCTGCAGTGCTGCACGAGAAGAACTCCACTGCTGCAGTGCTTCACGAGAAGGAGAAGCCAAGAACATCTGATAAGTTTGTTGCTCCATCGAGATGAGCTGATGAGAAACTGCACCTGTTTTGCTTCACAATAATTCAGATTTGTTTTATACTATTTGTTGCTCCAGTTTCTCTCGTGATGGATAGAGTAGCGCCATGGAAGGAATGCACGGGAAGGTGAAAAATGTTCAGATCGTCAGATGCTTTTGTGATATCTGTTGATCTAATAGTATCTGCCGAAGCTTGTATGCTTTGTTTGTAGCTTACAACTCTTATCTTCTGCAGTTCCTCGGTGGCAGAGTAATCTTTGTCGAGGTTGCGAAAGGAAGGCCTGAAGCCTGAATGATCGTGCCCAGGTGCCAAGCGAAATGTCATCCAGTTTCCTTCTTGTTTGATGAACCTGACAAGTCTTCCAATATTACTTCGACTCTGTGTAAACTAAATTCATTCATTTAAGATTTCTGTACCATGGCCGTACTGCTAGTACTCTTATTTATTAGTATACCCAAGAAGTAGTACTCTTATTTAGCACACCCAAGAATATTGCTAGTACTTTAATCGTTACTAGCACTGCCTTGCAGATGATAAAATAGAGCAATTTAGTTAGTAGAAATATGACTGAACTGCAACCCTGTTATCCAAATTATCCAAATTTATGTGGTGGTGGCAAAAGAAAATAAGGAATGAAAATAGTGCAAAAGCGTGTTGCTAGCACTGGAAGGCTAGTCAATGTGCCTAGCCAAGCCCTTGAAACACCAAATTTTTTGAGCAAGAGAAACACCATATGTTATTCTGTACAGGTTATCCAATCTCAATGATACGCGAAACCCCTGAACCTTTGAAATCTTGAAGATGAGAAGGAAATTTACCGTCTCATCTCTTCATACATGCAGGCTGGCTTTCAGTTCAAGTGAACAGCAGCACATGTTGGTCTTAAAGTGGTTACTTTGATGATTAGTGAATTTCAGTCCATGTTAAACTTGTGTGACACAGCAAGTAGAAATCATATTGTCTTATTGTCTGATCGATGAAGTGCATCCAAGGTGATTTCTTTTCTACACTTTGCTTGACTTGCATGCTTGACGTGGATAGACTGCTAGAGTGTATGAGTGCTTGACTTTGTGCTTGATGTAGACTACTTTAGTGTATGCGTGATGCAAGGTATAGCCTTTTTTTCTGAGAAGGGGTAGCACTAGCACCCACTGTTTCTTCAAATCTGTTCTTATTGCCAATGTTTTCTTAACAGCAGGCTGCAATAGTGCACCATAAGTGGTCCAGTTTGTCACATGTGCTAGTGTTATTTGACTGTGATAGGGTGCCAATGCAAAAAAAAAAAAAAAAGTAGAAATGATCCAAAGCATAGTCATGCTTGCTGTTGTATTAGTATAACCATTTCTTATTTTCATCTAGATATCTTATTTACAGAAACAATTTATGTTCATCTTCAATCGTAGGAGACTGTCTTGCATAGTGAAAACTAGAATAAGAGTAGCTCATGATTTGTTTCTATTTGTTTCTGTTTTTGCAGGACCAGCCGCAACAGTTCAGCAGCAGAAGCAAGTTTATTGAAAGTAAGTTCTGAAGACAGTCACCTATGGAGTGTATGTAGGGATATATTATTGTTTTCAATGCTACTGAATAGATATATACTCACATGCTATTATTGTAGCAAAGTTCCAGCAAGCGAGGGACATGGGAGCTACATATTCTTCCAAGGTGCACGTGCTTCTACTTTGTGGTGAGAGACATAGGAGCTATTGTATTGCTGGACCTACAGACTCAGTCTTGTTAGAAATTATATACATGAACTTATTTGCATATGTAAACCACATACTTATGTGATGTATCTGAACCTATTTGCACTATGTAATGTATTATATGATCCGGGTTCTATCTGAATGATGGTATGACTTTTATGTCTATGTTATATGACGGCTTAGATGCATGACTGAATGAATATACAATGCATGGCGACTTCTTTACCATGGTTAACTACCTATACATGGCGGCTTCTTATCGTCACAATAGCGAGCATTAACAGACTTCTTAACCATGGTTAACACATTGAGTGACGCGTTGACGGACCATTATGTGGCGGTTGCCATCGTCACTAAATACGTAAATATATGACACGGGGAAATGGGTGTCACGAGAAGGTCTGTACATTTTGTGACGATGTTCAATGTTTTTAATCACCGCGGTACATTTAGCGGCGGTCGTTATATGGCGACGCCGTGGCGGTGGATTTTTGTCACAAGATACTTTTTATGACCAATTCTATACTTTACATGACAGTTTCATTTTGTCTTAAAAGCCAACATTTAGGATCCTTCCGGGGTTGGTAATGATGGATCTGAACTAATCGATGAGGAATCGATGGCTTCCCTTCAAACCGTGTTGAGGATGTTATGATTGTTCCCATCGGGGGTTGAGGAGTACTCTGCTGCCAATCCTCCTCCATCTGTGAGTTCTTTCTTAATCTAAAATCTTGATTTATGTTGCTTGTAGGGCTCTTTTCGACTCTTGGTTTCTTTGTGTAGCATCTTGGCCACAACTATGTTGAAGGCTGCGAGAGGTTGTTGTCGCGGCCGCTTTTGATCTTGGAGCTGGCCAAGGTGAGTCCGGAGTTCTTCCCGGCATGTCTGTTGGAGAGGTTGGGTATGTTCCTTATACTCCGGATCCTCGTGTATTTGCTCTTCAAGGTCGGAAGCGCAAGACGAGTTCTTACATTCTTTCTTCTTCTGCTGCTTCCGATCTTTATTCTTTGCTGCTACTCCCAAGAGGACTCGATCTTCTTACGCTCTTTCTCCCCCTTGACGCCCACAGGTATTATGCTCATAGGTGAGGGAGTTGTTTTTACGCCTTCCTTTTTCCTCATGGTCATTAACTCTGTTTCTCTTTTCGGATGGTGCGCCTGATTCTTGTGGAGTCTGTTGATGAGCGGTGAGTCTCTTCATGTCACGGTGTAAGTTTTTTACGCTTTACGATGAATAGAGCTCTTTTTGTTGAAGCCATTTTGCCACGAGAGTTCTTTTTCTTTATGTAGTCCGCCTCACGGAGGTTGTTTCTCCTCCACAAGAGGTGGTGCCCCCTGTTGTTGTGGAGACAAGCTGTTCTCGTTTGTTGTTTCTTCTCACGAGTTCCTCCCCGCTATGGCGCTTCCTCCTCATCCCTCTCGCTTTTCTTTCGGGTATGCTGTTGATATTTCTTAACATCGTCACTAGAAATAGATATAGAACCTATCCCCGGCAATGGCGTCAGAAATGCTTGTTGGTATTTCTAATATTATGCTCATGAAGAATATTCCGCAAGCTCACAGAATACCATTGTAGCATTTCACCCAGGAGTATTCCAGAGTATCGTATTTATCCAGAGGGAAGCAATGGTTAAAGAAGTATGATAGCTAACCATCATATATCTACCAACTAATATACCAACTAGACTAAGGTGGGGGTAAATGATATATATGATATGGGCAATGACACACACAGGAGATGTCTAGACATAAAGATAAGAGAGTAGTCTAGCTAGCAGGGAGGACAATGAGTGAGCAAAGGATTCCTATGATTCTTACTTTACTTCTATGATACTAATCCAAACATAGAGGACGAGACAACTAGTTGCCGTTCACACGACAAGTATGCTAGGCAATAGGTGAGAAGTGGTGAATAAAACCGCCACTAAACAAGCTATCATTTTACTGGGGCCTTACCTTTTAAGAACTTGCCTATAAACACGTGGTGGATTACGAAGACCAGACAGGCTGTCACTACCTCGCTGGCTACCACAGACAATCTGTGCAGCAAGCGGTAACCAAAGGCAAGATCGAGTATAAGCACCACGCTTACACTTCCTCTCACTACTCTAATTGTGTACACACAGGCCAACTAGAGCACCTTATGGCAGGCGATGATCGCATACAGGCATGGGTTCGAATTGAACCAGGGTTTGAACCACAAACTAAGTATGAAACACCTATATGCTAGATTATATCATAACAACTATATACTAGAGAACTAGAATAAAGTTGCACTAAGTAAATACTGAATAAAGTAAATACTTGAGTAGAGTAAAGAAAGGAATATATTATAAAGTAAAGATCTTACTACAAAAGGAATGATAAAAGAACAATACGGACCTCATAGAAGACCCACTCAGGAAACCCGGCGAAGCTCACTACTCACTCTAACTCCCAACTAGACTAACACTACTACATCTTGATAGAGTGGAGAGCTCCTTCCTTGCGATGTGTGTAAATGAGAGGGGGATAGGGGGCATTTATAGCCCCAAGGTGGAGTAGGGGCCACTCTAGCGCCACATCAGCGATCCGCGTGATCTCCATCGTTCACCGTTGGATTTCACCGCCTTTCCATCATGGGACGAGGTAAATTGACATGTGTACAATGTGTAGTTGGTGGGAGGAAGGCGGTGGAGGGGTGAGGGTAGGTCGGCCGACCTAAGGTGGGGTCGGCTAACCCCACTCTATGGCACGTGGGCCATCCTCCGGGTCCAAGATGTTGGTCCCACCGGTCATTGACCTCGGCTTGTGGTTGGATCTTGCTGTGACGTCCAGTTTGTACCGACTTGATCCATGTGACGTCTTGATGGACCAATGACGTGCTTCCTTTGGTTGCTGCATGGGTTGGTGACATGGTGGGTGACATGGTTTGACACGTGGACGCCACTTGGCAAGTTTGGTCCACCTTGCTCTCCATGTGCCATAAATATGTCATTAATGCCTCGTTTGCAAAGTCCTGTAGAGAAATACTCCAAGTAGAACTGGAACTAGTTATTGGGTAAAATATGTTCATGAAATGTTGTTCTTCCTTCCAAACCGAGGATGTTGATGGTGTTTTGATGGTGTAAAATAGGAGTGTTTTCACCATCAACAGGATCCCCCAAGCTTAACCTTTGCTCGTCCCGAGCAAAGAATTAAAACTTAGCCTCGGTGGATCAGGAGTTGCTACTATGCTTCACAATTCCATAGTACTATGTGCACAACAAAAGACTTCTCCTTGAATGGAAGACTTAGCAATATTGAAAAACTCACCCTTGTTACCTTAGTCCTTTATGGGGCATATGGCTTTCTTCCTTGTCCTTAGTAGTGAGGGATGGACCACCTTTGATTTGAGCACTACTTTTCTCATTCCTCACAAGTTTCATGTTGGACTGTTTTGCAATGTTTTTCAAAAGAAAGACTTAATGTTCCTCAAATGGTACTCTCTTGGTCACTCAAGTGGTAGTTGGTTTCCTTACCAAGGCATATGTAAAGTTGCCTTCTCATCCTACTTCTAAATGGGTTATATGGAGCTTAGGTAGGGAAAGAATATGGCATACTTACCTTGCATATGTTGTAATGTCAAAGCTTGGATCCAAGGAGAGAAATGTCATGCTCTAAGATCAAGTTGTGCATGTGTGTGGAAAATGGTAATTAATACTCCTTTATTTGACTATTGATCTCTCTCTCTCTAACTTAACATTGTGAGACATGGCTATCTTTCTTTTCTTTTCATGATCAGCTTTTGCTCTATTTTCTTCTTCTTTTTTTTTACTATGGACTTGCACATGTCCATTTTTCTTTTTCTTTTCTTTTGCATAGCCAATGTCTCTTTTACTAAGAATATAACTAGAGAGAAATCATAAACTTTAAAGCATGGAGTATTTATTTAGTGGAAAAGATGGATGGCATGTTTTTGTATACTTCAATGTAGAAGCAGCATGTGTATGTTCACTTGATCTAATGAGCTTGATAAATCTCTCTACAAGGGTCAACAGGACTTGACAAACTCAACACAAAGAAAGTAGCCTATGTAGAAAGCTTATATCATGAAGGAACAAGTATGACTTTGGTAGGAATTTTCACCATAGAGGAAACATCAAATGTTTGTTATTTTCATAGTAAAGACTCCAACAATCTACTTATTTGGAACAATAGTATAGCAGCTCTTATCTTAGGATGAATCATATCTCGAAACCACTTTAGACTTGGTTGAAAGTGCTTGCAAACCCACAGAAGTTTCAGGCTCATGATGGTTTTCATGTGAGCCAAGTAATCAATACTTAGAGAAATATTGAGTTGCATACTAAGCACTAAAGAAATATTTAGCAGAGCAACTATTCATCATTTCCCAAGGAAGATAAACATTCATGAAACATATGAAAAGGAGGTCTGTTTATTCTTTTATTCATATTTTATTTGGATGCAATAAGGAATTGAGAAAAAGGGTTAGGAACAAGAATACTTACCTTAGTGGGGGAGGGAACCTCCCCCAATCTTAGCTCTTGCTCACTGCTCAGGTGGTGGATATGGTGGTGGGTAGACTCCTCTCTGCACCCACCATTCTACCCATTGACGGGTGTTCTCCACTTGGATTGCTTGAGCAATCAGCGTGGGAGTGTTCTGAGTGCTAAAAGGTGGGTCCAGGTGTCCAAGGTGGGGTTGGCCGACCCCCTTTTGGAGCCCCCGGCCTATCGACTCCGTGGTGCTTCTTCTCTCATCTGGTGACGCATCCCTCGCGCGATCATTTTACATTTTTTTCGAAAATTTGCATGTCGGCCGACGTGCTTCTTGTAACCGTTCCGGTTCAAATTTCTGGAGTGAGTGTGTGATGGGAAGGTCATCAACGTGGCATGTTTTGAGTGTTGAGATCCTTCTCTTGGGAGGTCGGCCGATGTAACATCCCCCGAATTCCATGAAGGGAAATCCACGGAATGAAGTATAACATGACGGTCCCCAAGGATCATTCCATCATATTATCCGAATTACAGTCGATTACAGAGTCAAACTTCGAATAAAAAGATTACAAGTAGAGAGGTTTACATTAATACATCGCCACATGGCGGAAGCTAACAGAGTCACGCAGCATCTAGAACAGCTAGAAGAAAGTCGCGGAAGCATCTTCATCCATCCTCGGCTTGAGCGTAGGCACGAAACCGTCTAATCCTCCTTGTTGCGAAGTCCACCTTGCAATCTAAAAACCGCATTTGGTACATTGCATCTCGGCTCTTTGTTTCCCACCCTATGCATTGCTTTGCTTTGTGGTGCTTTGTGGAATGCAAAGGGTAGATCAAAGAGGCCTATATATGGCTGTAGTTTCCTATGCAAGCGATCAAGTTTTATAATAATAATAAGCAAGTTTTATTATCTTCCCCAAAGTCACACCAAACCAAGTGTGACACCACATCCAATATCATATCCATCCCAAAATCCATCACCATAACACATCTCACAACTCACACTCTCGCTCGGCGACAAGACAACCCTCCAGCTCCTTCTGCCTTGCCTAATCGGCTCTTAGCCCTTCAGGCCCTCGGTAGTAACCCAACTCCCATCACTAACTCAGCTCGGGGGTAAGAAGAGAAGGGACACCTCTCACTACTCGAGAGAAACGTGGGTCAAGGGAAGAAGACATACCATAATTTGGCGCACACCCAAAAAGCAGTCCAGGCTAGGAAAGCCCGGCGCAAACCTAAGGTAGTCCAGGCCTAAGATATGAATATAACCATGCCCGAAAGCGAGGACAATACGTATTGGTTTTAACTCTGCGAGCACAGTACACCCGTAACCACAACATCACCATCATTAGTGCTCTAGAACACCTCGGTGATAACGGAGACCTCCTAATCGAGGCGATGCCATCCTGCCACTCAACTCGGGAAGTCCGGAGTACCACTTTGACGCAGCGAGGGCGGAGAGACAACACCGGGCCCATGAGTGGTGCTGCCATCCGGGGCGGTGCGGGAATGGCCCATCTCGTCACCGCCCACCCTAAACCCCTCACCACCTAGCAGAATAATGGCACCGCCCAACTAAAAAGGGCAATCCGAACCCTGCCCATTCAGTGCTTGTGTGGTGTGCACTAAACATTCCCTAGGGGCCAATCCTCGGAGAACAAGTCCTTAGGTAGGACCGGACAAGACATCTTCGTGGGAACTCAACGTCCTTGTGCCCTATGGCACCTCCATTCTGGGGCTTCATTCCACAAAGGCTCTCCACCCGGTCCTCGGGAAAAATCACCATGTACCCGCCACAGGTACTAAACAACGCGGGGATGCCCAGAAGCATCACCCTGGCAAGACTCGTCCTCGTTACTCGTCGTAGATCCTGCCTGGTCGACACAACCCTCACCACCACACACCCAAGGCACACGCGGAGTCTCACTCACCAAGCACCTCAAGTCACCAGGTATTACAAGTCACCCAGCACCCTAAAGGTCACCTTCTGGCACATATAATCCGGATCATACATAGCACGTAAGTGAGATATATATAGCACGAGATAGCGACAAAATATGATAAGCGTGTGGCTAAATCTATCGGCCCGGGTATGCGGGTGATGGGTTGCGACAAGGTAAAGGCTTCACAAGCATTCTAATCATGCAACCTAGCATATTGCTTTGCAACAGAAACGTAAAGCGCAAGCAATCTATCATGGCATGTCTAATAGGATCTACGAGGTGGGTGGGAAAGTAGCACCTCTGAGGTCGTCATCCAAGTCCTCCACGTACTGGGTCGTCCTCCTCGAGTAGCTCCTCCTCGGGGGCGAAAACGTAACGTAGAGTCGCGATAAGCGACTCCTAAAGATATTCACAAAAGAAGCAAACAGAAATTCAAAAACTCCAAAGGTACTCATGGATAAGCCTATGACGTAGAGCTCAATTTTAGAAAAATTTGGACTCTTGTTTCATAATTTTCTGAGTTCGTATGAATATTCTATGAATTTCAAAGTTTAAATTAGATTTTGAAAAAGAATAAGAGAGAGAAAAATACGGTGACACATGGCACTCCACGATTGGGCGTGGCTTGCTGCAGCGGTGTATTCTGCCGGGCGGGGGTGACATCACCGATGGCGTCCGCTGGCGGCGTCATCACTAAGCGCGGGTCGGCGACAAATCACTTACGGTGGGTCCCCACGGCACTACGGTGGCGAGGTGGGGCCAGGTCAGCGGATGGTCAACCCTAAGCGGGCCGGGCCTGGGCTTGGTGGGCCGGATTAGGGGCTGGTCTTGGGCTGGTTGGGCCGACCCGGCCGGACACGTGTCGGACGGCTAGGCAAGCCACGTGGCGGATTTGGGCTCTTATCGGGCGGTTCACGGGGCGGCATCTGGCGGGGGCTGGTCCACGGTGGACTCACACCGTGGGTCTATAGACCACGGCGCGGCTCACCATGGACCGATTCCACTTTTCCCTACCCTTCCTTGCTCATGTGGACCGGGGTGCACACACGGGGCATCGGCTCCTTCCCTTTCCCCAATCTGCTCGCTCACGCGGCGGCGGCGGCCGGCGACCGGGGGACTGCGGTGTGATCATTGTGGCTTCTTTTGAAACTAAAAGTGGGAGACTTTCATCGATTGGTGTGACTCATGAGTCAAGGAGCTCACCAATGGTGACCAAACAACACGGCGGAGTCCATGCTCCGGTGGCGCCTGTGGCGGGGGCTTTGGCGGCTGCGTGGTTGGGAAAGCTTCGGGCGGCGAGTCCTTTCCCAAGGCTTGGCTGGCGGTTATGTTCGTGACATCTAAGCGGCTCGGCGGCAAGATCCCGAGGTGCGGGGTAGCGGGAGATGGCGAGAATGGCCACGACACGGCGGTGCTCCCGGCGCGCCTGCCTCGGCGTGGCCGCAGCCGCGGCGGCTAGGCTCCCCTATGGCGAAAGAGGTGATGGATTCCCACGTCCCTTGGCGCGCGGGCGCGATGGAGGTGGTCGGTGGCGCGTCCTTGGTCGGTTTAGCCGGAACGCGGCGGCACCGTGGGTCTGGTCTTGCCATGGCCACCTTGGCATGTCCGGCGGCGGCGGTCGGGTCAATCTAGCGACAAAAGCGGCACCTTTCCTTCTCGAGCGAGGTGGCTAGGCGCGGCGTGGCTCATCTGAGCTCAAAGGCCCTCCCTCGGCGGCGGGTGGCCGGGTGCGCGGAGCTGCCGCCATGGCGGAGCGCCCGGCCATGGCGGCTCGGCGATTGTCGTAGCGATGGCGTGCGTTCCTAAGCACCTAGGGCTCGGAAAGGCGGTGTCTTGGCTAGCCTTGGTATGCGCGTGCACAAGGCATCTAGCTAAGCACATAAAGGCTCGGGCTTGGCCTCTATAAGGCGGAACACGGCGGCGCTCCGGCGATTAACTAAGACGGCGAGCATGGCATGAAAGGAGAACGGCGGTTACGTGGGATGCTCACCGTGGTTTCGTCCGGTGATGAAGCGGCACAAGCCGCGGTAGAGGCCGTCTGCGGCGGCGTCGGTGTAGCCGATCGGTTCCTCGTTCTCGCTGCAGTGCGCGGAACAGCGGTGAACAGCGGCGGCGGGCGGCTCGGTTCTCCTCTCTTCTCCTCCCTCTTCTTGGCTCGGCGGGGCGGGGCTGTGGTCGGCGTAGGCGTGCGTGGGTTCGGCGGCGATCCGATCCACGCCCGGCGAAGCTCGGCGCGCTTCGGCGGCGGCGGCGGTGGCGTGCGGCTCCTCTCCTCCCCTCGGTCTTGGGCGGATGGTTGAAGGCGAGGCCACAAGTGGCGGCGACGAGGGGAGAGAGGGCGAGGAGTGGCCGGGTCCTCTTTATAGGGCGGCGTCTAGGGCGTCTGGTGGCCATCCGGTGTCCGTGCCGTCGATGTGACGACCGGCGCTACGTGTCATTCATCCAATGGCGAGGGGGGCGGTAGCGGGCTGGGAACCTTCGAGGAAGGAGGCGAGGCCCGGTGGGGCGCGGCTCGGCGGGACCCGGGGTTCTCATCCGCGGCGTTGGCGGGCTGGACGGAAAGGAGAGGAGAGTCCTCGGTACGGAGAGGGAAGGAGACGGCGCGGGCGGCGGGAGGATCGATGGAAAGAAAACGGAAGGCGTGGGGCTGCGGGCCGCGGGTAGGACCGGCGATGGCGTCACCGCTCCTCCGCGTTGGCCTTATCGCGCGGCGGCGGCGGCACGTTGATGGGCGGCCCGTTTGGCGGTGGCGTGTCTTGTGATCCGTTGGTCGTCTTGGTGGGGGTTGGGCGGCTAGCGGCCCCAGGCCAAAATGGCTTTTGCCATCTTCTTCTTCTTTCTAACTCCTTTTCTATTTCTGTTTCTTTCCTATTTCCATTCTAATCTAAACCAAGGTCTCTTAAGTGATGTACCTAGCTTGCCAAGCATGTACACCTCCTAGTGGGGCCTACTAAGGTCACTCGGGGTTTGATGGAAACCATGTCCAAGGGTTGGCAACATTTTCCCTATCTCTATATCTTTCTTATTTCCATTCTATTTTTAAGTCATGGGCACCTATGTGCATATACTTGTGTTGCCAACATGTATATGCCCTTAGTGGGGTCCACTAGGGGTCAACTAGGGTAATAGGTTCCAAACCAATGGATGGCAACTTACACAAGGCTGATTTATTACATGGAGTTAATGGATTTTAATTCATCACATGAAATCATAAAACCAAATCATTCCTTGCTTAAAATGCAAATGCTCACTCATGCTATGTAGGGTCTACTTGTGCAACTACAAGATGGTTCCCTAGCATGTCATACGCCAAACATAGGTTCTTTTCCAAAAATTTTTTGTTGGTTGTGATTTTTGGTGTTTGGGGATTTTAGGGTTATTACGTAGGCCTCCCCACACTTAGCCTTGGCATGGTCGAGTCATATCGGCGAGAAAAACATCAAAGTGCGGGTGTCTGGCTGGTGGAAAAAACACGGCCGGTATGCACATCTCACCCAATTGATTGGTGAGAAGGTCCATGTGTTGGTGTAGACCACGATATTGCCTCTCTCGTGAGGACGAGATAGAACATCGTGATCCTTGGGATCATGATGAGGAATTTGCTATAGGGCCCTCTCCTTCGTCATGTTCCTCGGTTCACTACAACACTTCCGTGTCCACCACTTTGTGTGTTTATATGTGTGTTGGTGAAGAGGGAAGAATCCAATGAGCTTATGATGAAGTTGTTCTTCTTCCTCTGTCTCTTGGAACACAAGAGGCGAAACCACATCATCTTCTTTCGGCATGATGAATGGTGCTCTTTGTGGCGGCTCACAATGTTACGAGAGTCGGTTCTCGAGTCTTGTGAGTTGTTGGAGCCGAGACTTCTAGGAGAAACTCAAACTCTTCATAACTTTCTTCATTCACGCAAGCAAGCAGAGAACACAAAACCACAACCGGGCGACAAAGGATTAGCGTTAGCATTAGTCGTCCGGGGGTTAGCGGTCCTTGTGGGGCTTAGTTTATACGTGAAACCGTTCTTTGTGGGTAAGGATATTCCAAAAACAAGAGAGCGAGGAGGCAAAGCTTGCCTAAACACTACAATATTTTTGAGTTTTGTGGACTAACTAGAACTATCCTACACTTTCGAGAAGAACTACTCATGAACTTTGGGAAGAGAAGAAGCTCTAAGCTCAGTATTTTCTGATTGAGTTGTGTATGAACTTGAGCTAGAGATGGAGGGGTATTTGTAGGAATGGAGTGCAAGCCTTGGGTGCCACAAAGGGCAGGTCGGCCGACCTACTTTGTGCCCCATATCTTTGGAGGGTCTCCATTATTGCTTGCGTAGGATGCCTTGCACAAGTGTTTTAGAGAATTTGGATGTGAGGTGACACCAAAGGCACGTCGGCCGACGGCCCAAAGTGAACACTTGTTGGTGGTCCTTAACTCACATTTTATCGCCAACTATATATTTATAAAACATGATAAATAATCTTTAAAACCATAGAGTAGGGCGTATAAACTAACATTTCCATGAGTTTTTGTTAGTTTACTTGTTTTTGCGAGGATATACATGAAAATGGCCAAAATACGCTTTCCGGAAGGCGCAAACAAAGCAAGCAAGTGAAAAGCCCGAACTCCGGGCGGGTGGGCCGTTCCCCTCGAAACCACGGCCCGAGCCCATCAAAACGAACCGACGAGGAAGCGGGCCCCGAGCGAGCCGGGCGGGTCCGGCCCGGACCCGAGTCCGGCCGCACCCGAGTTGTGGCGGTTTAGGCCCAACTTTGGAAGGCGGTTTCCTCCGAAAGGTCCAGCGGTGGTTGCATGCGGGGAATTCCAAATTTGGCACGCAAACCGACGTTGGAGCCCCTACATAAAGACCTCACCCCTCTCCTCTTCACACAATCATCATTCTTTTGATTCTCCACTTTTCCACTTTTTTTGTACACACTAGAGAAGGGAGAAGAGTTCAGTTCTTAGTCTAGAAGGGAGTGAGAGAGGAAGAAGTGTAGAGAAAGAGCGGAGTAGCGATCATACGCTCCCGTACATCGGGTGGGCCAGTGCGGGATCTGTCGGCTCCCGCCTCTACACTTGTACCTCTACGATCGTCCTACTACTTTGACTAAGACGTTAGTGTTCTACTTCCGGTTGTCATCATTGAGTTCAAGTTATTATTCTCTTTATAAGTTTATGGGTTCGTTTTTAAGCCTTTTGGCGGATGCTCTAGTAGGACTCTGATAAAGACAGATGTTCTTGGCTAATGCTAGAGTAGTGGCAAATAAGCGTGGGCGTGGTGTCTAAGCTATAAGTCACCCTCATTTGCTGTGCAGCCCACGGTAGTGAGGTAGGTGGCAGGTGGTGATAGCCCTGTCCGTCCTTTGTACTCCTCCACGTTCGGCTACGGAGTAGAGCTGGAGGCCGGCATCACCTGGCAGACCAGGTGCGATCCGGTGCCTAAAGTAAACTTGTAGAGGTGAAGGTAAACTGACTTAGGATCACAACTGCAGTAGAGCCTCACTACCCAAGTGTACCTTCTCCATCCTCCTCTTGGTAGCTAGCTAGAACAAACTTAACGCCCGTTCCCTATGGAAAATACGATACCACAATACTTCGGGTGAAGTGCTACAACGGTATTTTCCGTGCGCTTGCGGACTTATACGCTTCGCACGCTAAGAAATACCAACAACATTTAAAGCGCCGTTCTTTGAGGCGATTGTCGTTATAGTCTTGAACCTAGTCTACCCGTGTATCCTACCCCTCGCCATTCTTTTTTTTTTTATTCTTTTACCATGGAGCAGCCCACTATTTCAAACCTTTACGCTCCGAAGGGCGAGCTTCATACAATGCCCATCTTCTTCGAAGCCAATCATAGCTTCGAGTTATGAGCTCCGCCCGGGCTTAATAGCCATGGTTAGGGAACAAACCTTCTCGGGTTCGATTACAAAAACCCATACCACCATTTATGGGAGTTTGAGCAGCTACGTGCTTGCACGACCATTGAGGGCATGTCACAAGACACTCGAGGTGGAAGTTGTTTCCTTTCTCACTTGATGAGAGGGCGAAACAATGGTACGACCACCATGTAGGAAAGGTAGGCGGTGATTGGGAAGAACCTAGGAACAAGTTACGCCTTGCATTCTTCCCTATATCCCAAATTGCTTCCCCGTGAAATGAGATCCTCACCTTCCGACAAGAGGAGAAGGAATCCACAGTGCGACATGGGACAGATTCTCGCTTTTAACGAGATCTGGTCCGACTTGTCTATCCCTAACCATGTGTTGTTACAACATTTACCGGTTAGGGCTGAACAAGGAATCTGCCCGGTTGTTAGACTCGGCCGCGGAGGTTCGTTTACACATAAAACCACGAGAGGAAGCGGAGGCCCTCCTAGACCGAATTCTAGAGAATGCCCCTCCTTTAGAACCTATCCATGTAGGGCCTATGTCCAACATAGAAAAGGTCTCTTCGGCTCACGCCGAACCTTTTGTACCTTTAGAGAGACCCTTACCCGGACCAAAAGAGGAATCCCATAGTGGAGACCTCCCGTACATTGATGCATTTTTCGAAGATTATGGAAACACCTCGAGGTACGTGTCTGTAAGGAGACCACCAATTCCCATCACTCCTTGTGAACCATTGAGCAAAGACTCTCTCTACGGGAGTCAATCAAGGAGTTAACTGCCATCATGAGTAGTGAGTGGGCCAATGAAGGCGAGCTTTGCTCCTAAGAAATTTGGATTCGCACCCCTTCATTCCCCATTCGCTGCAAAATCCAAGGGAATTGGGAGGAGGTGTTATATAACCCAGCTGTAGGGGTCAACATCATGTCACAATCGTTTGCCCTTGCTCGTTTGAGTAAGGAGCAACGCTTGCCTATAGTTCGAACCCTTAGGAATGATTCACGTTCTATCCTCCCAGGGTTGGGGTTATTACATAACATCACTCTTCACCATGAAGACATCGAACTAGCCCTCGATTTTCACATCTTCGATATCGAAGATTTCGACGTCTTGATCGGGCATCCCCTAGAGAAACTTTTCTCTGATCCACCAAACATAGGGGAGTTAGATGTAAAACTGGGGAGAAACACATTCACACTACCCATTGTCCAAGCCAAAATCGCAATAGTGTAACCTCTCCCACAGTACATGCCCGTGGAGGTAGTGTTGGAAATACCATTTGAGTCCCCTGAAGCGTCCTTAGAAAAAGACGCTAAATTCTTCATTGAAGAAATTGACGAAGTGGGCGACTTCATTGACCTTCCTGCTGAGGAGGCACCGGCACCCCCTCCTGTTGAGCTAAAGACCCTACCCGGGGCTGCGCTATGTTTTTCTTAACAACGATAGAAATGCTCCTCGTAATTATTAGCGACAAGCTAACCGATGAGGAGATGACCGGACTCATTTCGGTTATTCCTACACGATTTGAAGGGGATTAGCCCAACAATTTGCTCTCATCGCATTCCCATTGACCTGGAAAAGTCACCTTCATGTGAACCTCAACGCCGGCTCAATAATGAGTTGAGAGAAGTCATGAAGAAGGAAGTCCTCAAACTTCTTCACACCGGGATAATCTATCCTGTACCACACAGCGACTGGGTCAGTCCTGTCCAGGTGGTACCAAAGAAAGGAGGAATGACGGTAGTTGAAAACGCTAAAAACGAACTTATACCACAGCGTACCGTCACGGGGTGGAGAATGTGCATTGATTACCAAAAGCTCAATGCAGCGACAAAGAAAGATCACTTCCCGCTCCCCTTCATTGATGAAATGTTGGAGCGGTTAGTGAAACACTCTTTCTTCTGTTTCCTCGATGGGTATTCGGGTTACCATCAAATTCCCATCCATCCCGATGATCAAAGCAAGACAACTTTTACATGCCCGTATGGAACGTATGCTTATCGTAGAATGTCATTCGGGTTGTATAATGCACCAGCATCATTCCAACGGTGCATGATGTCTATCTTCTCAGACATGATTGAAGAAATCATGGAGGTGTTCATGGACGATTTCTCCGTCTATGGAAAATCCTTTGACAGCTGTCTTGAGAATTTAGACAAAGTCTTGCAACGATGCCAAGAGAAGGACCTAGTACTTAATTGGGCAAAGTGCCATTTTATGGTCCGTGAGGGCATTGTCCTCGGACACCTTGTGTCCAAGAGGGGGACAGAGGTAGACAAAGCAAGTATCGAAGTGATCGAGCGACTACCTCCCCCTGTGAACGTAAAAGGGATCCGTAGCTTCTTAGGTCATGCGGGGTTCTACAGAAGGTTCATCAAAGATTTTTCACAAATCTCTAGACCTCTCACAAGCCTACTAGCTAAGGATGCACCCTTTGAGTTCACCGATGAGTGTATGAAAGCATTCCTCACCCTTAAGGAAGCACTCATCTCAGCACCAATCATCCAACCACCCGATTTTGGTCGTTTGCCATTTGAAATAATGTGCGATGCTAGTGACTATCTTTGTTGGTGCGGTTCTTGGCCAAACCAAAGATAAGAAGCATCACGCTATCGCCTACGCTAGCAAGACACTAACAGGGGCTTAGCTGAATTATGCCACAACTGAAAAAGAGATCCTAGTGGTCGTCTTTGCCATGGATAAGTTTAGGTCTTACTTAGTGGGATCAAAGGCCATTGTTTACACCGATCATGCTACATTGAAGTATTTGCTCACTAAGAAAGATGCCAAACCTAGACTTATAAGATGGATTCTCCTACTCTGTTGACGGTAGAAATACCCTGTTTTCACATAGTCAAACCGTCAACCAGATACTCCTTTTGGAAGCTAACATACATATAAATAATGATTTCTTATGCAAATAACCTAGTTCCACATGTAGATGTCATTATTTTTATGTAGAAGTGAATTTGGAGGAAATCTGCTAAAATGACACACTTAGTCGCCATCCCGTCGATGCCCCAAGTATGGACATTGGAAAAGTGCCATCACCATCATGATCACCATGTCCTATGACGGCTTCCATACAAAATTTGAAGTCATTTGGCCACAAGTGACACTTGCCAACCAGCCCACCTTGGCCAATGGCCATGCCATGTCACCATGTCACCCATGTCACCAATCCGTGGGCCCGCAATGGACATGGCTTTGATTGGTCCGTCAAGATGTCACATGGACCGTGTTGGTACAAAATTTCAGGCGTCCTTCCAAGGCAAAGACATTCCACACTTCTACAAGATGAGGTCAATGACCAAGTGGTGGGACCAACTTCATGGACTTCCCCCACATTGTCCACATGTTGAATTGCTTTGTCCATTGATCCTAAGGCCCATGGCCCAAGGGTGAGGGTCACGTGGATCGATGACCAACCACCCCATTTCATCATGCCACCTTCCAAGGCATGAACTATGACATGTGGACCACACTTCTAGAAGGATTGGAGGTAGGCCAAGGCCCAAGGTGTAGGGGTCGGCCCTAGTAAGTAATACATTCGAGCTTCCAAACACACCAAAGTATGATCATCCACCGACCTTCCCCACATTGTCCACATGTTGAATTGCTTTGTCCATTGATCCTAAGGAAATTTTGGCTTGAATATTAGCGGTTTTGATCCAAACACTTAAGGTGGGTTTTTGCGATAACATGGGATCACGTGGATGACGATGACATGGCGGCTGGCAAAGTAGCCCCTACTTTCAATTTAAATTCATTCAACCTTTTTTATAGGGGCTATAAATAGAACCCTACTACCACACTTTCAAGGGCATGAACACAAGGAAAAAAAGGCAATTCCAAGACCTCCCATGTTGTGTTACCATTGGCTACTTGTTCACTTTTGAGGAGGATATAATTATGTTTTATTTCCTTGCAAAATGGGTCCTTTAACCGGGTGTATCGTCAAGGTGATCGAATATTTCAGCAAAAAAAGATGCTTTAGGGAAGTCTAACAGCATAACCACCAGGAGGAAAAGGTATGCAAGTTTCTTTATTTGATACTTCTAAACATGCATATAATATATAATTGTAGAGCACGCTTATTATGTAATACTAGCAGAGGGTAATCTCCTCCAAGGTGTACCTTTTTGTTTTTTATAATTTGTTAGACGCAGCCGTTTTCGAGGTGAGAAGTGAAGAGGGCATCAGCATTTGTTCGTAGGCATGGAACTCAAAGCGTTTTGCAGCGTTTAGCATGCAAACATTTACATTCTTCTGAGACATAGACGCTATAATACAACTTATCATTGCCGTTCTTTTATACTTCTCATATTTGGTTTAGTATAGTATCTATTCAATTATATTTAATTCATTTTGGTACATTCACATCCGATCTCCACGGAAGGCATACGAAATCAGATTTATTTTTAAATTGAGTACACTATTACAATCACGGATGGGATCGGTCTATTTGTTGCTGAATCACCTGATATGATAAAAATAAAAAAATCACCCTTCTAGATAGGGAGCACGTGTGACGCTCCGTCCACCTCAGCCCGTACGTGTCGAGACTACTTTACGAACAACCGCCGGCCTGCATGCCCGAGCTAGTAGTACCATTCAGTTTCTATTTGAACCCGCTTGTAACTGACCTGATGAATCTAGGATCCACGCATGTCCCTGCATGATGCCGCAGTCCGGAGGTTATTTGAAGAAAGTATCAATGTATATCACACTTGTTGCATCTCTCTACTAGCGGATTGTTTGTGGTGTGGATCACCACTGTCTTTGAATCAACTCAAAATTTTTTGTCAACATAGTACACAAAAAGGGTGTTTTTGCAAAAATTTAGATTTTTTAGCTACATTTACGTAACATTTTTATTGAATAAATTAACAAATAATTACAAATAATGGATCAAAATTGCAATGCACACAACATCATAGTGTTTATAGGTAAGTTCTTAAAAGGTAAGGCCCTAGTAAAATAGTAGCTTGTTTAGTGGTGGTTTTATTCACCCACTTTCTCTGAATCAACTCAATTTTTTTGTAAACATGGTACACCAAAGGGTGGTGTCCTTGCAAAATTTAGATTTTTAAGCTACATTTGAGTATTTTAACATTTGTTGTTGAACAAATCAACAAATAATTATAATAATAGGTAAACTAAAAAATTGCACGACTGCACACAACATCATAGTTTGGCTCCATAGCATTTAGCTATCTAGCCTATCTAGATATCATGACTAGGACTATAGAATGTAGGCCATTGTGAGGATGTGCCACCACTTTCATCTCAAATTTTTTACCAAATACACACCTTGTGTCATTTGATATTTTAACAATTTTTGTTGAACAAATCAACAAATATTACAATAACCTTGGTCCGAAAATTGCACGAATGATTATAGTTTTGGCTCTATAGACACCCTAAAAAAGTTTGAGTTCACTTCATTCCTTTGTTTTTAAAAGGCTAAACTTTTAAAAAAAATCTAAACTTTAAAAAAATCTTCCATATATTTAGTTTTTTGTTGATAATGAAAGGGATACCTCACCCATTGGATGAGATTTTTTTATACATGTATTTGGTAACTTAGTTTTATGTTGCAATTAAGCACAATAATTAATGTTTTGAGAGATAACTAAAGGGAGCCGCGCCCATTGGATAAGATTTTATTTTACTTTATTTATACATGTATAGGGGAGTATACTCATACGCATGCACATGAACCGGGCATTAATGTACGAGATTTAATACGAGTCATATGATTAATTTAAGCACATCTAAAATTCTTTTGGAAACTGATGCAGATTGTGTCGTACATAATTGCTTATTATAATATAAATTATAAAATAAAAAAGTACCCTAAATAGGTTCAAAGGGGGATTGAAAAGGAATATTATGCGAACCTGCCATTTTTTTATAAAATTTGGACCACTTTTCATTACTATTATTATTTTTCTATAGAAATCACCAAATAAATCAAAATTGAATTGGATATCTCACGCTTGTTGAATGAAATATGAAATATAAAATTCCCGCGTCGATCTCCCGCCGGTCTATCAAACTCCAAATTCTAATTCGCGTATATACAGTCCCAAAAAACAACCCCTCGCGCCGCCAACTGCCCACCACCGCCGGCCCTACACCTCTGACCTCACCTCCCCAGCGTTTCCCTCTAGCTTCCCATCGACAAGGGTCAGATCGGTCAGGAGCACGGTGATTTGGCTCCGTGGAGATCCCTCTCCTTTTGTTAACATAGAATGTGCGAGTCATCCCCGGGGCGGCCGTCGTCACCATGCCGCGAAGTTATCTTTTCTTTTTGCGTGGATCCCGGGTGTACCATTCTTTTCTTTTTATCCTTTTCCATCATAAACCAAACACCAATGGAAAATCCTTCCTATCAAAGCATTTCTCTTTGCATCCCGTAGGGGTGAGTTCGGCCATGGACGTTCCGAGCAACCATCAACTTTGTCATCTAGATCTGATGAACTGAGGATGTCCCAAGCTTATAGCCATGGTTCGACATGTGCTTTCTTGTTACCTTTCTCGACGAGGCCCCAAATATAATACATTAAATTTACAGATTAGTGATGATCCTCATGATCATTTAGGAGGAGTTCTCCCGAAGATCCTGTGTTCATGCGGAAGGTGACCAAGTAGTCCAAGCAACAACCACTCCTGTGCATGACATGACACAATGAAACTTTGAAGTGATTGTAAGTGCTAAATGGCTGCATGTGGTTGTTTCCCTTTCTCTCGCTTCATGCTAAAATTTCATAGATATGCTTCTTGATAAAAGTTCAACTTGTTCTTTAAGATCGAGACCCTACGCAAGCAGTACACCATCTAGACCCTCTCTGCATCGTCTGTTCATTTCTCTGCAGCGACTGTGGGATAATTGGGAAGAACTGGCGTGATGACTTTTTTTCGTTAAAAGATAATGTCATTGTCGTTCGTGGCTTCACATATGTTGATGCAGTCTGTGTGTATTCTTTTGCACCATGTAGCCTCCTTGACTTTGAGCAATTAGAGGGAGAATCGTAGGTTCGGCATGGGCTAGGTTCATATACATGGCATGCTCTCGGCCGTCTAGTTGGATTCTAGCCCAAACTTGTCTATACGATGATGCATCATTGTGCATCTTTTACTCGATGCTAGACAAGGAATCTGAACAGACAAGAACTTCGACATCTGTCTTTGGAGGTTCGTTTGAACACCAAACTCAATGGAAAGAAGAGATAACCTAGATTGCCTCTTAGAAACCTCTTCTTCCCATACCGATCACAACGAACCCCACCTGTGCTCTAGTTTGAGTCAATCCATGAGAGTCTCTCCATAGATGAATTTGATCCTTCACCTTGCATATTTCATGATTCTTCTAGAGAGCCTTCTTTCAACCCCGAACACCGAAGAAAGAAGAAATTCAACCTTCGGAGTTCTCTTCCCGATTCGAGGATAATCCTTCTATAGACATTAGAAATGCCTCGAATCACTCTTGGCCAAGAAGCCTATGGCATTGATGTGCCCTTATGAGTCCCTGTAATGAAGTTTGGAATCATGTGACAACAATGAATGTGTCAAAGGAGTTAAACCATACATCCGAAGCAATTCAATTACGAGCTTGACTTCCACGACCATTGGTTGCTCCATGAGGGGGGAAACCGTAGAAGCCATTCATGACCCTACTGCGAGGGGCTTGTATCATATCGAGTACCTTTTGGATACTCTTGTGGGTGACAAGCCTCGATCCCTACCGATAGATACTTTAGAAGTCCCTCCGGAGACTACCTTTTCCAATGTCGAGGGATCGCTAGGGATGTCTTGGATCATCATAGACAAAATAGAGGTACAATTAGATTTCCACATCTACGACATCGTCTATTTTGATCTTCTCCTAGGTTTTCCATTAGAAAAACTTCTTGCTAAATCTCAAGGGGGCTCGGATGGAAAATTTAGGGAATCCATTTCTATCCATCCATGATCATTCGAAATCCTTTGATAGAACCTTCCCCTAGGCCTCACGGTATCTCCTTTACCTCCTAAGCCTCCAAACAATGCATCTCTTGAGGAGGCCATGAAGGAGGAATGGTTAGATGGAGTTACATGCTTTTAGAAGCAATTTGGAATAGTTCACCTTCTACGATCATTCCTTGTTCTATTAGAGGGATTGCCGTAGATGGCCATTGTAACCCCATCATGGAGGTTAACATCATGCCATGGCACTTAGCGGAAACTCTTTTGGGCAATGTCCCCTTTAGGACCATCCGATATGCTCCTCAAGAGTCATCCTTTTGGACCGCGTTCTTGAATGTCGAGGTGTCACAAGTGCCATACCACTCATAATAGACAAGATCGAGATTAGTTTGGACTTTCACATCTTCGATGTCCTCGATCTTGATCCTCTCCTAGGCTACCCACTAGAAAAACTTCTTGACACTTCTTTAGGGAGCCTAGATGATAAGTTTAGGGAAGCCACTTTTGCCATTCCTACCTCTTGTTTAGAACATTCTATGGCAAAGCCTCTTCCCAAGCAAAACCCACTTTCGAGGAAATGATGCACCAATCTCCGTTAAGATCATCAGGAGCCTACTCGTCGAGGATGTAGAACTTTCTACTACTCACAAGTATGGCTCGGAAGATTTTCTTCATCATTGTGAAGACGGACTATCATCATCCCTCTTGGTCGAGTTTGAGCCTCTTCCCGCTAGCCCATACTATGTTGCCTTCGACCATGATCGAGAGCCAACATCGAGCTTTCATGATGAATCTCTTGGGGCCATGGAACCTTGTGAGGCATCAACTCTGGAGTTCATAGGAATGGATTCTATTAACGAGCATGGTAGCTTCATCCTTGGTACACCACACGGACCATGCTCGCATCGGGCCTCTCGAGGAGTTAGTCATCTTTGAGTGCACTGTGTGCGCACAAGTACTACAATCACCTTATGATCCTCTTTTTGCAAAGTGTTTAGAAGGTTGATTGTAGATGCATATGTTTACCATAAGCATTGCAGATTTTGTGTATGCACCGTGGCACTAACCTTGGTTGAGCTTCTGACCAAAAACAAAAGCCTTTGCCGGGAGATAGCCTGGATTAGCATAGATTTTATTTTCCGTTTCAAATAAAAGCTAGAACATGTTTTTAGGATAAGTTGTCCTTCGGGTATTATTGATCACTAACCTTTTAGGTGGAGATTGAAAAGAAAGATGGGCCGGTGGTGCCTAAGAACATGTGAGCTACATCAGCTGCAACACCTCAGTAAGCTTTTGTGAGGGAACATTCACAAAAGGGAGCTTGATCTCCACACACTTGAGTTTTATTGCCTAGCAATGCAAACTTCAAGTGTGGGGGAGGTATGTGAGAATCCCGAGTATAGTTCCTCTCATGCCAAAATCTTATCCTCGTTTGGAGATGATGTTAGCTCTTGCATCTTGCCTAGCTAGCATGGAAGATCACCCTTAGCTAAATAACACCTTTACCCCAACTTTGCTCCCCTTGGGTATGTGTTTGTCCGCTAATCTCTTGTAGGAAATAATATGGACATGCCATGACAAGAGGATTAAAGGGTTCAACTCCAAAGACAAGATCCTCATGTCCAACTCAAGACCCAAGCTATTAAGACATGGAAGATGCGGAACATCAAGATGGCCATCCTCGTCATCAACAAGTATGATGACAACTTCTTTGAGGTAAGTGGCCACCAACTTAATTTCTTGTTCATGCAAATAGCCAAAAAGTTGACATGACAAAGTACATAATCAATCATGATTTAACTAAGCTAAAACTACATGTCCTATTTTTATAGTTTGCATATGAAATTTGACTAGCTCTTCTAGATCTACATAGTTGAAATATCTACCATGCAAAATTTGAGTGCGTTTGGCCACCAAAGGTACATCGGCCGATGTACTAAATGTGGCCAATAGGGCTAAGTTTGGTGGACATGTAGAGGAGAGCGTAGAGATGAGTGTGGCGGAGTCCGTTTTCTGAAATCCAAAAAAAAAAGGGAGTCGGCCGACCTGGGAAGTGAGCCTTCTGAGCTCACAGACCGTTGAGACGCGTTTGGGAGAGTCCAAGGATGACATCCCAGCAAACGGTTCAGACCCGTTGAGTCGAACCCACATCGGCCGACACATCCATTCGAGTCATTTGGCTCGGGGGCGAGTGAGTTGATTATAGGAAGTCATAGTGATCATTCTTAGACCATTAGGATTGGTCGGGACATGACTTGGCATCGTCGGCCGACCGCCCTACTTGGGCCTTTTGGCTCGAGGGCGGGTGAGGCATGTTCTAGATGCACTATAAAACACATCTAGACCATCGGTTCGACTTCGTGTTTTGGTGCATCGGCCGACCTAATCACTTCGCACCAGAATGGTCACCTAATGTTCAGAAGCCTCTCTATCATGGATGGAGGAGCGTCTGAGCTCGGAGTCAAACTGGGAGTTGTTGGCACACCTCTCTTCTTAAGCCTCTCTCCCCTCACTTCTCTCTTCACCACCAGCCATACTCACCACCACCTTTGGCTCCCACCAATGACCTGGGCAACCCAAGGGTCCATCCATAAACCCCATGGCGCCCAACAACCATCAAAACAACATCATAATCATGGACGTCATCGATGTGACTCCACTAGCCATAACCCCCTACTAGAGACCAACTTAGGCATCGAGATGTGTCGGTCGGCATGACCTTAG
Source organism: Hyparrhenia diplandra (assembly GCA_015847255.1). Classification (NCBI taxonomy): domain Eukaryota; kingdom Viridiplantae; phylum Streptophyta; class Magnoliopsida; order Poales; family Poaceae; genus Hyparrhenia; species Hyparrhenia diplandra. The sequence continues at coordinate 99,751 of JADLZK010012051.1, read as the reverse complement.
GTTGGCCAATGCGATCCATGATGCCAAAACACACTGTGGCATGCCCTAAGCCCCTGTCTCCACGCTTGAGGGAGGTGCACGAGTTATGTCCATCATATGAAATCTCTAAAAAAATGAACAATTGAGTTACTGGCGGTGTTTTTCCACCTGCAGAACACACGCACTGATGTTTTCTTTGTTGATGTGCCTCAGGGCCGTGTAAAAGCGATGTGGGGGTGGTCGGCCACCCTCCCAAGTGAAGGATCCCAATGTTTGGACCCCGCCATGTTGATCACCTTCCCATCAAGAACACTCTGTAAAATTTGAGCCCAAACGACCACAAAAAGGCGTGGTCGGTCGGCGCTTCAATTTTCAAAAAAATTAGAAAACGGTCGGTGCAGGATTGATCTATCGGATGAGAAGAAGAGCACCACGGGGGCCGAATGGTCATAGCTCCAAAAGTGGGGGTCGGCCGACCCCACCATGGACCCCCCGACCCACACATCAAAGACGGGGACACGTCCCACGCTGATTTGTAATTCTCCTCTCCTCTATTTTCTATTTATTTTAGATTATATTTACTGCTATTGTACCTTTTGTTAATTTATAAATAAAACTAGAAGAAGCACTCAAGAATAAAACTTTGAAAAGTAACATTCCCATGACATTTAGGAGATAAAAACATCATAGGGTTTATTTCTTGCATATGCTTATGCTTGCGGGAAAAATATTTATAGGAAGTTCATATTGACTAAGTTGTTGAGAAGTGTGATATAGTTCTAACTTATGCATCAACCTTTTCTATTCAAAGTGCTTGGAGATTTGCTTTGATAAAACAATAGTGTCACGTACTCCTCAAAGATGAAAATACCTACCAAAGCCATATCGTTGTTCATACATGTTCAGCCTCCTACATATGCTACTTGTAGTTGTATTGAGTTTTGGCAAACCTAGTGACCCTTGTTGAGAATTATATCATGCTCCCAAGATCAAGATCACGTACCTCCACATCTATATGCTACTTCTACACTTTGAAGTATGCACAACATGCTTTTCCCCAGTTCCACCAATTAAATGCTCCATGCTTTAAGATGTGATCTCTCTCTAGATATATAGATGGTCAAAAGAGACATGAGCTATGCAAAAGTATATATATAAAAAAAGAGTTGGACACATGAAGGACCAAGTAAAAAAAAAAAAAAAACAAAAACAAATTTGGACTCATGAAGGTCCAAAGAAAAAAAGTATATATATATATGATAGCCATGTCTCAAAACAATAAGATAGAGAGAGATCATATCCAATAGAGGAGCAAAAGTTATCCATATTTTCCACACACAAGCACATTCTTGATCTAAGAGCATGATACTTTTCTCCTAGGATCCTTGTTTTGACTTTACAATATATGCAATGCAAGTATGCAATCATGTTTATCCCTACCTAAGCTCCACATAGACCTCTCAGAGAAGTAGGATGAAACAAAAAGGCACTTTCATGCTATGCCTTGGTAAGGATCTATACACCATTGAGTGAATTGAGAGTACCCATTTGAGGAGTATAAATAATCTATGTGATTTTCTTTTTAAAATTTTTGTCAAAAACTCCAAGTACTAAGATGTGAATTTGGAAGGTGACTTGCTTTGAACTGTTCCACTTTCCAACTTCTCAAGGATATGTGATAGACACAACCACATATCCCACTCGCATAGGAAATGCTTTGAAATAATCTTTATGGTAGTTCAATATCTCGAGAGTGTTATGTCTATGTTTACTTGAACCTCTCTCCTTTGCTCGAGGACAAGCAAAGATGTAAGTGTGGGGGATCTTGTTGGCGGTAGAAATACCTGTTTTCACATAGTCAAACCGTCAACCAGATACTCCTTTTGGAAGCTAACATACATATAAATAATGATTTCTTATGCAAATAACCTAGTTCCACATGTAGATGTCATTATTTTTATGCGGATGTGAATTTGGAGGAAACACGGCTAAAATGACACACTTAGTTGCCATCCGATCGATGCCCCAAGTATGGACATTGGAAAAAGTGCCATCACCATCATGATCACCATGTCCTATGACGCTTCCATACAAAATTTGAAGTCATTTGGCCACAAGTGACACTTGACCCAACCAGCCCACTTTGGCCCACGGCCATGCCATGTCACCAATCCGTGGGTGAACAACGGAGGCACACGATTGGTTCGTCAAGGCGTCACATGGATCGTGTTGGTACAAAATAGGCGTCCGCGACAAGTTCCCACCACAAGATGAGGTCAATGGCGGGTGGGACCAACTTTATGGACCTAGAGGAAGGCCCACAGGCGGGGTGAGGGGTCGGCCAACCACCCCATTTCATCATGCCACCTTCCAAGGCACGCTATGACATGTGGACCACACTTCTAGAAGGATTGGAGGTAGGCCAAGGCCCAAGTAGGGGTCGGCCGACCTGGCCCAAACCCACCAAAGTCATCCAACGACCTTCCCCACATTGTCCACATGTTGAATTGCTTCGTCCGTTGATCCTAAGGCGGTTGTATGGCGGTTTGATCCAACGGTGGGCGATAGAGGTCACGTGAATCGATGACGTGGCAGTGGAGTAGCCCCTACTCCACCTTGGGGCTATAAATACCCCCTACTCCCACACTTTCAAGGCATGAACACAAGGAAGAATTCCACTCCCATGTAGTAGGCGAAGCCCTGCTCCTTTAGTGTATCAGTAGAGAGAGAGAGAGAGAGAGAGAGGGAAGTCTTCTGGAGGAAGCCCCGGGTCTGTCGGGAATCTCCTCCAAGGTGTACCTCTGCGGGTGTACTTCTTCTAGTAAGTAATACATTCGAGTTCTTTTATACTTTTCATATTTGGTTTAGTATAGTAGCTATTCACTCGTTCTTCATTGGTACATTGCTTTGCTCTAAGTATTTATTTACTTCTAGTAGAGTGCTCTAACTTTTAGCTAGAGTTAGAGTAATAAGCGTAGCGTAGATGTGGTGTCTAGGTTATTCTTATCAGTGTATATCTCTTCTTTGCACGGATTGTTTGTGGTAGCCAAGATAAGGTGGTGACGACCCTTGGTCTGTATAGATCACCACGTGTTTATAGGTAAGTTCTTAAAAGGTAAGGCCCCCAATAAAATAGTAGCTTGTTTAGCGGTGGTTTTATTCACCACTTCTCACCTACTTTGCCTCCATGTCCGGGGTGATAAAGCCGCATTTAGCTATCTAGTCTATCTAGATATCACAGCTATAGAAAGCCTCTCATCTCAACTACCAAATACACACCTTGTGTCATCATAGGACAAACCTTGATTCTCTGTTAGTTCACTTCACGTTCCTCGTGGAAATCGATACCTGGAATACTCCTGGTGAAAAGCTACACTGACAGCCGTGCGCTTGCGGTTTACCGTTTGCCATCCTTAGGTGTATCAGGCTTTAGTGGTAACGCTAAAGCTTGCCAACATACTCAAAGAATTTGACTTAGAAATAAAAGATAAAAAGGGAGTAGAGAATACCGTTGTGGATCATCTATCGCGTTTGCAAGTCACTAACCTACAGGAACTACCCATTAATGACTTCCTACGCGATGACATGCTCCTTAAGGTGGAGGACATAACCCCATGGTATGCGGATATTGTGAATTACATGGTTTCAGGTTATGTACCACCCGGCGAATCCAGAAGAAAATTGCAAATAGAAAGCCGGCGCCACCTATAGGATGATCCGTACCTCTACAGGGTATGTTCTGATGGCATGTTGAGAAGATGCGTACCCACCAAGGAAGGGCAGCAGATTATTGAGAAGTGCCATGCAGCTCCATACGGAGGCCACTATGGAGTGTTCCGCACACAAGCCAAGATCTGGCGGTCGCGGATTCTCTTGGTCAACGATGTATGATGACACCAAAGAGTTTATCGAGAAGGTGTCACAAGTGTCAGCTGCAAGGTGGCATCACTTCACGCAACGCAATGCCCCTCCACTACAACTTGCAAGTGGAAGTCTTCGATGTCTGGGGTATTGACTTCATGGGACCCTTCCAAAAGTCCCATGATAGTGAGTACATCCTCATCGCGGTCGACTACGTATCCAAGTGGGTAGAAGCCCTACCATGCCAAGCCGCTGACTCCAAGCATGCCAGGAAGATGTTCCAAGAAATAATCTTCCCGCGCTTTGGAACCCCAAGAATGGTGGTGGCGATGGAGGATCCCACTTCAGCGATAAATCCTTGAGCTTTCTTGCGGGAGTTGGGATCAAAACACAACATCGCTACACCTTACCATCCTCGGACAAGCGGCCAAGCTGAAACCTCCAACAAACAAATAAAGAACATCCTGTAGAAGGCGGTAAATGCCATGGGGAAAGGGTTTGGAAAGAAAAGCCGCATGATGCACTCTAGGCATACGAACAGCTTATAAAACCCCCATTGGCATGTCACCATTCCAATTGGTCTATGGAAAGAGTTGCCACTTACCGGTAGAACTCGAACAATGAGCCTCTTGGGCAATCAAAACCTGGAATATGGACCTCAAGCTAGCCGGACGAGAACAGGCGAAACAACTCACCGAGCTTGAGGAATGGCGTGAGAAGGCATACCATAGTGCCAAGCTACACAAGGAAAGGACCAAAAAGATGGCACGATCACCGAATAAGCCACAAAACATTTCACGAGGGAGACAAAGTATTACTCTTCAACTCCCGAGTAAAACTCTTCGGTGAAGGAAAACTTGAAGCAAGTGGAAAGGACCATATGTCGTAAATTAAGCGTCGCACCTCACGGCGCCATCACCATCCAGGACAATGACGGTAACATTTCAAAAGTTAATGGTCAACGTTTAAAAGTTTTCCTAGAACCTTCTCATGATGCTCATAATTCCATTGATAAAATAAATTTAATAAGCTTTAAAAAAATATAAAAACTAAAATATATATATGTTTATGCATTTATTGCTCTTCTTTATTTCTTTCTTCTATTAACGCCGCTAATATTAAAGGACTAAATAAATATTCAAAAAACACCTTACTAGTTCTGGTCTTTTAGTATTAGTCAAAAAAATTTAATAATAATAATAAAATATATATAGTAAAAATATATTTTCTTTTTTTATCACAATTCAACTCTATCTATTCACGAATAAAATAAAATCAGAATTAAATTTCCACCGACGGGAACAAGATAAGAAAGCTGACTGCGGGACCCACAGACAAGCCACGCGCGAACAGCGCGAGCTCGGGTCCGGGCGGACCCCCCTCCGGCCGGACCAGGGATTGCTCCCTCGCGTCCATCCTTTTCCAACTGATTTGTGTCCCTGTCCTAATCCTCATCCCGGCGGTGCACGGCTGACAACGCATCGTGATGGCTATATAAACATACCCCATCCCCCTTCTCTCCTTGCGCCAAACCATTCCATCTCCCTCTTACAAAAAGTTTTCTAGCACACCTAATCCAGCCATGGAGAGCTTCGCCTTGTCGCTTTGCCCAAGCCACTCCCTAGGTCTGGATATAGAACCACTCAAAGAAGGAAATGCTTTGGTAAGAGAGGAGGACCTCTATTATACAGAGTCCCCTCTCGCAGTTGCACCACCATGTGCAAGCGGGGGGAACAGCATGACTTCAACGGCAAGGTCAAGGAAGCCATCGGTTGCTGCCCGAGAGAAGAAAGCGCCACTTCTTCCAAGCGGAAGAAGACACCTAGCAATAAAATTAGAAGACGCTTAAATGTAACACCTTCGGGTGACGCACGCTCTAGTTCTTCTTTCTCTACCACTAGGACTGATCCCTCCTATACCATCTTTGGGTACGAAAAACCTGAACGAGGGTACGCAAAGGGGCTCATGCGAAAGCCTAGAGCATCGTCCCCTCTGCTTAGGATCAGGAGGCACACCCCGCTACCAGCTATTAAGAGGCCCGCCTGGTAGTATCAGAGTAGTGATGAGGAAAATGAACAAACCGAACCTACCATAGCCTCTTTAACAGCCAAATACAAAGCTCTCACAGAGCTTTATTGGGAACTTATGGACGAACTAGCCGCCCTCCAACAGAAAGTTCGTAACTTAAATGAGGATGTAGAAACCGAAGAATTTAGACTTAACAACAGGCTAGCTAAGTTAGCAGAGGCGGCAGGAGTAGCTTATGTCCTCTGAGCACTCCTAACAACAATAAATTATTTCCCTTTTCAGGCATAATTTTCATTCTCAATTTATTTCTATCATTATGTAATTGTCTATTATCAATAAAGATATATGTTGCAATATTTTGTTGTGCACTTGTTCCCTTTGTTCTTTTTATTCTACAACTAATAGGAAAGGAAACAAGTGTGGGGGAGGCAACACTTGAGCCGCACAAGGTAACGTTTTTAATTAATTAATTTGCGCTGCATTTTCTTGCTCCCAAACAAAATATAAAAGAAATTAAAAAAAATCATGAACTCCATCTTCAAAATCTCACTTGGTTATAAATTTGCATATATTTTATTCCTCACTAAAATCCTACACTTTGTCGAGCAACTATTTAATAGAGACCCCATTTCATCTAAATAATTGAACTTTGAGATATAGTAGGATGACTTGAAATTTACTCTCTCTTGCAATAAGACTTGGTTTTTCTTTTCAAAAATCTAATAAGCATGCTCCTGGTTTGATTTAGACTAAATTCCTACCAAAGCCTGATATATGATTTGAATATCCACAAATAGCTACTTTCTCTTGTATTGAGTTTTGTCAAGTTCTGAGATTTATGTTGAGAGAGTTTCATGCTCCCAAGATCGAAATTCACGTACACCCACATATACACGCCGATTCTCACATTGAGAATTGCACACAACATGCACCATTTCCATCCACCAAATAAACACTCCATTTATTTATTACCATGATCATCTCTCTACACCAAGTATCCGTGCAAAAGAGAGTACGGGCTACAGAAAAAAGTATGAGAAAAAGAAAAGAAGGACAGGAGTCAAAAATAATGACGAGAAAAATATTACTCGTCTAAAAAAAAAAGAAAAGAAAGAATAAGTAGCCTGTTCTTCTCTAAAAGCATACAAAAGAGAGAAAAAGAGGGATCATGAATCAAAGGAGTGAACAAAAAATACTACAAATATTTCCACACACTTGCACATTTCGATATAGGAGTATGACGCTTCCCTCCAAGGATCCGGAGCTTGACCCGACAATATATACAAGGTAAGTATGCATCTCGTTGCCAACCATCCAAAGATCTTCAAAAACTCTACAAAATAGGATGAGTGAGAGTGGCAAAAAAAGAAAGTGCTTTGGTGAGAGAACAAACCACAAATATGAGAGATTTATGTGAGAATCAACCAAGAGCACCGCTATTTTTCTTTGTGAAAATATAAAAATAACCGAAGTCTATGCGCATGAGTAGAAGTGAAAAGATAGAAATCCAAGCTATTCCACTGTTCAATTATCTAAGATGACTTGGTAGCCACCGGAATGCTCACAAAGTAGGTGAAGTTTGGAATAACCTATATTCAGATTTGAAATCACCGAAGATGGACCCGCTTAGTCACGCACTTTACTCGAGGACGAGTAAAGACTAAGTGTGGGGAGTTTGTTGGCGGTCCTTAACTCACATTTTATCGCCAACTATATATTTATAAAACATGATAAATAATCTTTAAAACCATAGAGTAGGGGCGTATAAACTAACATTTCCACGAGTTTTTGTTAGTTTACTAGTTTTGCGAGGATATACATGAAAATGGCCGAAATACGCTTTCCAGAAGGCGCAAACAAAGCAAGCAAGTGAAAAGCCCGAACTCGAGGCGAAATTGGGCTATTTAAAGATCTCTAGTTTGGTTTTGGATAATTCATGACATCCTAGGACTAATCTCTCTATGCTAAGTGTTTTATTAGTTGGAGATTGGTCGTGCCAAGTGTGGAGCATGGTGGTCATGGTGATCTAAAAGATGATCAAGTGCTCAACTTGGAGTGGTTTCAAGGATCAAAATGGGCTCAAGGCAAAGGTATATCCATAGGGCCATTTTGATTTTGCACTCAAGACACCATAGAGGGTGTGAGTGACTTAGGATCGATAGCCGGACTATCAAGAGGGGAAAAGCGGTGGAACCGGTGATCCTATGTGCCTCTAGGTTCAAAATTCATATGCATGCATTCTAACCTAGAGAGCTAACTTCGCACTTGGAGAAAATATTTTCAAAATGCTAACACACGTGCTTTCGAGGTGTTCTTCGACGTGTTGGCGACATGAATCAAGTGACGGAAGTTGGTTTGAATTGGCGGCGAAGAAACGGCGACATTTCATGAAGATTCAATGCGCGTGGCGCGGAGGCGCGCCCCGGCGGTGGGCGCGGCGAGGCGCGTGGAGCGGCGGCGGCGGCGCTCGGGGAGCGGCTAGCGGCGGGGCGCCGAACCGCGCGGCCGACGGCGCTGGCGGGCATGGCGGCGGCGTCCGTAGCGCCTGCGCGATGGCGCGGCGACGCGTCTCGGTAACGCTGGCGCGATCGAGCTATGGCGTGGCGTCGCGCGGATGCGGCGATCGTGGCGCGGCGCCCGGCAGCGCCTTGGCGCTGGCGGCGTCGGCGCGACCAGCCGGTCGTTTTCAGCGCGATTCAAACGCGCGCCTAGCGCGCGCCCGGCGGTGGCGGCAGCGTCGGCCCGCGTGGAAAATTTCGTGCGATCATCCTCAACGGCTCTATTTCATGGGTGGCTCTATAAATAAGGTGTTGGCCGGCCATGGGGAGCTCTCTTGGACATTTTTCATCAATCCTAACAGCTTGTGAGCTGAGCCAACTCTCTCTACTCTCTCCCATTGCTTGTGAGCACATTCTTGAGAGTTTGAGAAGATTCAAGTGCATTGCTTTGCTTGTTTGCATTTGGAGGCACTTGAGGGTCATCGTGGCCGTTGGTTTTCTTGTTGCTCTTGGAGAGCACCACTCCTAGCCGGCTCGGTGATTGTTGGAGGCTTTGGGAAGATACAGTGATTGTTCTTGCCCACCTCCGGTTGATTGTGAGGGGTTTGTGATCTTTTCCGGCGGAGAGCCAAAATTGATACTCTAGTAAATTGCTCGTGTCATTGAGCTACCCCTCATTTGCTTGGTGTCAAGTTGCCTAGTGATTGGCAAGGAGTGAGCTCCACCTTGACCCACACGTGAGACGGTCGACACAACGGAGACGTAACTTGAGGGTGCTCAAGCGAACTTCAGGTGAAAAATCTTGTGTCATCCATTGTGTGATTGATTGTCTCCCGGTGATTGGCTTTATTGTATTCATATTGTGATATCATCCTCTGGTGATTGATTGACTAGCCTCGACACGTTGGTATAACACTTCCTCACTCTTGCATTTACTTGGTTACATTGTTTTGCTTGTGTAGTGCTAGTTGATTAGACTCGTTTAGTGTAATCTAGCTCTTTCACCTAGTTGGTAAAGTAGTGACTTAGCACTTTGAGTGATTTAGAGACTTTAGCAACTAGAACTGTTATTAGGAGGCTTGCCGACAAGTAGAGCTAGAGCAAACGCATTTACGCTTTGTTATTGACTAACTAGTTGCTCTAGTGACTTTGTAGAATTTTTATTAGGCTATTCACCCCCCTCTAGCCATTTAGGACTTTTCAAGTGGTATCGGAGCCATGGTCACCGTTTAAGCAAGGATTAACACCCTTCGGTGCAAGATATGGCTACTATAGTGTTCAACCATGTTGGGGGAAAGCCTTCTCACTTTGATGGTGAGAGTTCTTTTGATCATTGGAAGAGAAAGATGACTATATACCTTGGATCAATACATGAGAGAGTGTTGGATGTGACCGAGAATGATTTTGTCATCCTTGATCCTACCAAGCTCACCGATGAGGATAGAGCAAATAGAACTTGCAATCGAATGGCACTCAACACCATATACAATGCCATCGATGCCAAGATATTTGAGGGCATCAAGGACATGGACCGTGCAAGTGAAGTGTGGACAAGGTTGAGTGAAACATATGAGGGCACTAAGGTTGTCAAAAGTGCCAAGCTCTATGGACTCAAGAGTGAGTTCGAAACCTTTGCAAAGAAGGAAAGTGAAACAATACTAGAGATGTTTCATAGGCTACAAGTGATTGTGAATGATCTCAAGAGTTTAGGCTACAAGACACAAGACCAAGACTTTTGTCACAAATTCTTGATTAGCCTACCTTCAAGATTCAAGATGTTGATCCTAATGTTGCAAAGAGATGGGCTTGATACAAAGAATCCAAATGATTTGCTTGGAGAGGTTTTGACCTTTGACAAGTATGATCATGATGTGGATGCCAAGGAGAAGGAGGTTGATGACAAGAAGGCGGTGGCATTCAAGGCATCTTCTTCCTCCAAGGGCAAGGCCAAGGCTCAAGAAGAAGAATGTGATGTATCCGACCTAGAAGAGGTTGATGAAGCTCTTGCATTAGTTGTCAAGAGATTTGGCACAATGCTCAAATACAATAGAAGGTTTGGGAAAAAGAAGAATGACACTCCTAAGGGAAATGAAGAGAAGAGACTATGTTGAAAGTGTGATAGTCCCGATCATCTCTTTGAGGATTGTCCTCATAGAAAGGATAAGAAGAACACCAAGGATTATAGAAGAGGCAAGAACAAGGCCACCTTCAAGTTAGGCAAGGATGGTGCCTATGTGGTGACTTGGGATAGTGATGAGTCCGATGATGAAGAAGGGAAGGCAATGATGGCTATGAGCATTCATGAGAAGCCATCTCTATTTGACTCATCTTCCGGTTCATGCTTCATGGCCAATGGCACAAAGGTAGATGATGAGTCCTATGAAAGTGAATGTGAATATGATGAAGATAATGAACCCACTAAGGAAGATATGTTTGAGGCAATTGAGCAAGCTAATATTGTCCTCATAGCTAAGGCAAAGGAATGTAAGGCTTTGGAAAAGAGAGTAACATCTCTTGAAAAGAGTCTTAGGGAGCAAGAAGCTTCTTATGAGTGTCTAAAGGAAGACCATGAAGAGCTTGAACTTGCTCACACAAAGCTTCAAAAAAAGCTCATTCCTTGGTTCTAGCTAAGAAAGACAAAGTTGTCTTGACCTCAAAGAAGGATGTTGGTTCAACATGTGACATTACAGATGAACCATTTGTGGTTGATGTTGAAGAACCATGCATACCTTTCACATCCACATCAACCCACTCTACCTCTACTAGTAGTGATGAAGTTATTTTTGATTCATCATTGTTAGTTGAGAATGAGACTCTCAAAAGAGAGGTGGATGAGCTCACCCACGCCTTGGGTAAGGCATATGGTGGGGATGCCAAATTGCTAAAGTGCTTGGGTAGCCAAAGATTTTCCCTTAACAAGGATGGTCTAGGTTATATCCCCAAGAAGGGCAAGAAGGCCTTTATAACCCCCAAAGCCTAGCTTTGTGAGGAGAAACGGTTCTTATTGCTGTAGATGCAAGCAAGTTGGGCATCAAGAGCAACAATGTGCTAAAAATGAACACCAACAAGAAAGTGAACAAAGTGCATTCTATTTGTTTCAATTCTTGTTATATGCTTACCAAGGGTGAGAATGGTGTGAAGGCATAGTTCATTGGTACACCAATTGTGGGACCAAATAAGAAGTCCATTTGGGTGCCAAAGTCTTTGGTGAATAACCTCCAAGGACCCAAGCAAAGATGGGTACCTAAATCTCATTGATTTGTTTTGTAGGTGAACTACAAGGCCGGAGGGAGGCATTGGATAATTGATAGTGGGTGCACTCAACACATGACCGGTGACGCAAGAATGTTCAAATCTATTGATTCACAATCTCATTGTGGCAACACTATCACATTTGGTGATAATAGCAAAGGCAAGGTTAGAGGACTTGGCAAGATTACAATCACTAATGACTTGAGCATATCCAATGTGGCACTAGTTGATAAGGTGAACTTCAATTTGCTTTCGGTGGCACAAATATGTGACCTTGGATTCAAATGCATATTTGGTGTTGATGATATTGAGGTTGTTAGTGTTGATGGCTCAAATTTGATATTCAAAGGATTTAGACATGGCAATCTCTATCTAGTTGATTTTGATGCTAGTGAAGCAAAATTGAGTACATGCTTGATCTCTAAATCAAACATGGGTTGGTTATGGCATAGAAGACTTGGTCATGTTGGCATGAAACAATTGAACAAGCTTGTGAGGCATGACTTAGTGAGAGGCTTGAATGGAGTTGAGTTTGAGAAGGACAAACTATGTAGTGCATGTCAAGCCTCAAGCAAGTTGGCAACACTAATCCTAAGAAGAGCATTATGAGCACTTGCAAGCCATTTGAGTTGATGCATATGGATCTATTTGGACCAACCACATACACTAGCTTTGGTGGCAACAAGTATGGATTTGTGATTGTGGATGATTTCACTAGATATACTTGGGTATTCTTTCTCAATGACAAAAGTGACACATATTCTATCTTCAAGTCATTTCTCAAGCAAGTGTGCAATGAGTTTGATGTTGTCATCAAGAGAGTGAGTAGTGACAATGGAAGTGAGTTCAAGAATACTAGAGTTGAAGAGCTATGTGATGAATATGGTATTAGACATCAATTCTCAGCCAAGTATACACCACAATCAAATGGCCTAGTTGAAAGAATGAATAGGACTCTCATGGATATGGCAAGATCAATGCTTAGTGAATATGATGTGAGCCAATCATTTTGGGCTGAAGCAATCAATACCCGCTTGCTACTACATCAACCAATTGTATTGTCATCCAATGATGAGCATGACACCCTATGAGCTATTGAATGGAAGAAAGCCAAACATTGCTTACTGTAGAGTCTTTGGTTGCAAATGCTACATATTGAAGAAAGGCACTAGATTGGGCAAGTTTGACAAGAAGTGTGATGAGGGATTCTTGCTTGGTTATTCCACTACAAGCAAAGCATATAGAGTGTGGAATAGCACTAGTGGTCAACTTGAGGAAGTACATGATGTTGAATTTGATGAAACCAATGGGTCCCAAGATGAAGAAGAAAACCTCAATGATGTTGGTGGTACTCAATTGGTGGAAGTAATGAAGAACATGGACATTGGGCATATTAGGCCAACTCGAGTGATTGATGTTGTTGATGACAAAGATCAAGTGCTATCATCTCCAATGGGTCAAGCTAGTGGTTCTCAAGTGCAAGCCACAACAAGTGATCAACCAAGTTCAAGCAATCAACTACCAATACTCCAAAATTCAAGTGTTGCTAGAGATCACCCAATTGATCTAATTGTTGGTGACATTGCTAGTGGAGTACAAACAAGAGGAAGACTTACGGCATTTTGTGAGCACTTTGTATTTGTGTCTCAAGAGGAGCCAAAGGACATTGATAAAGCCATGAAAGATGAAGAATGGGTCTTGGCAATGCAAGAGGAGCTAAATAACTTTGATAGAAATGAAGTTTGGGAGTTGGTGGAAACGCCAACCAACTATAATGTTATTGGAACCAAATGGGTGTTCAAGAACAAGCAAAATCAAGATGGCATTGTGGTTAAAAACAAAGCAAGACTAGTTGCACAAGGTTACACTCAAGTTGAGGGTCTTGACTTTGGAGAAACATATGCTCCGGTTGCAAGATTAGAGGCAATTAGAATACTATTAGCCTATGCATGTGCCCATGACATCAAGCTCTACCAAATGGATGTGAAGAGTGCATTTCTCAATGGCTATATCAATGAGCTTGTCTATGTTGAGCAACCTCCCAGTTTTGAAGATTTTCATAAGCCCGACCATGTTTACAAGTTAAAGAAGGCATTATATGGCTTGAAGCAAGCACCTAGAGCATGGTATGAGAGGTTGAGAGACTTCCTACTCAAGAAGGGTTTCAAGATGGGAAAGGTTGATACTACTCTCTTCACCAAGAAGATTGGCAAGGATTTGTTCATCTTGCAAATATATGTGGATGATATCATATTTGGATCAACAAATCAAGATTATTGTGAAGAGTTTGGTAAAATGATGGCAAGTGAGTTTAAAATGTCTATGCTTGGTGAACTCACATACTTCCTTGGACTTCAAATCAAACAATTGAAGAGTGGCACCTTCATAAGTCAAGGCAAGTACATTAGAGACATGATCAAGAAATTTGGCATGGAAGATGCAAAGGGCATCACTACACCTATGGGTACAAGTGGATCATTGGATAGTGATGAAAGTGGCAATATGGTCAATCAAAAGCTTTATCGGGTCTATGATTGAAAGTTTACTCTATGTGACCGCATCAAGACCGGATGTCATGTTTAGTGTATGCATGTGTGCAAGATATCAAGCCTCACCAAGAGAAAGTCATCTCAAGGCCGCAAAAGAGAATATTGAGGTATTTGAAGCATACACAAGATGTTGGCTTATGGTATCCCAAGGGGTCTAGCTTTGAACTTGTTGGATATTCGGACTCCGACTATGGTGGTTGCAAAGTCAATAGAAGAAGCACTAGTGGCACATGTCAATTCCTTGGAAGATCTCTTGTGTCATGGTCCTCAAAGAAGCAAACAAATGTGACACTCTCTACCGGCCGAATATGTTAGTGCGGGAGTTGTTGTTGTCAATTGCTTTGGATGAGATCAACATTGAAGGATTATGGATTTGATTTCAACCATGTGCCCTTGTATTGTGACAATGAGAGTGCTTGCAAGATGACTCAAAAATCGTTGCAACATACAAGAACCAAACATATTGATATAAGGCACCATTTCATTAGAGAGCATCAACAACAAGGTGATATTGCAATCCATCCCATTGGTACCGAAGATCAACTTGCCGATATCTTTACCAAGCCACTTGATGAGAAGAGATTTTGCAAGCTAAGAAATGAATTGAACATTCTTGACTTCTCCAATATGAGTTGAATGCACCCCACATATGTGACATGCCTCTCCACCGAGCCAAGCAAAGGTGAAATTGTTTGACATGTCATTCATGATATCTAAGGAATTGTTAGATCATATAGCCATACAACTTGGTTCCTTAGGTTGCATTCATGGAAAAGGAATGAATTTCAATGTATGTATGCAATCACTATTGTTCTTTATGCTTGATTGATCTAGTGATGACATATGACATGCTTGTGGGCTTGCAATCCCAAGTGTTGAATTTGGATACATTGTCAAATATGTGATTCAACATAGACATGATAACCCTTTCATGAGGTGTGAAGATGCTTGTCTTTGGCTCAAACCGAATTACATTTGTGGGAACCTATCAATTTTGGTCACAGTTGAAAACTAATCTTTCCAATATCAAAAAGAACTTGATCAATCATTTTATGTTAATTGTTGACAAAGGGGAGAGATTAGTGCATAAAGATTAGAAGGGGATCAAAAATTTTTGAAGAAGCACACAAGTAGGGGGAGCAAGCTCATAAGCCATTTGTTGCATTTGGTTGTGCACTAACATATGACTTGCTCTTGCACATGTATTTAAATTCCATATATACATGCTTGTGTGGTGTATGCTAGTGATAATTTGAATGATGGATGAATAACTAGCATGCATAAGAGATAGCTAGATATTTTGATTTCGCTCTAAATTCAAGTACCTTGCTTCTAATGTGATCTCACGTGGTACTTTGAGTTTTGATGAAATATCTAGTTTTCCATGATGCTATATATGGTGAGAAAGGTGCAACTCGATTGGTATCACGCTTCAAAGGTCCATTCTTTCACCATTGCATCATTTTGGTAACATGGCTCACTTCCAAATTTCAATATTCATATATGTATGCAAACCTTCGTTCCAAACTCTCGGCATACATGTAGGGGGAGCTCATGCTACCAAAACCGAATCTGATTAACACCAAAATTTGGTAGAGCCCCTGGATGACGGATGGGCCTACACCAACGATGGTTCGGTAAAGAGTCATTCGGCTAGCAAGAAAAAGCGCCTTTGTAGCATTCGAGAAGCCACATTATTCGGCTAAGGAGCCCCGAGTCCGAAAGGAGAGCCGAGCAGAGATGGTTCGACAACCGTGGAGCCAGCCGGAGAATATTCGAGGACAAGGGCCCACATCATGTACAATCACTACACCAAAACACCACAATTGGCACCGGATGATCGGACGCTGAAAGCCACCTATAGCATCATGCGGTCTGACGCTGAATGGATTTAGCGTCAGTTTTCAGCTGACGCTGTAAGTGCTGACGCTAAAACTCTTTGGCGTCAGATCAGGCTTTTAGCGTCAGACAATCTGTTGAGCATCCATTGCTGTTCTTTAGCGTCAGATACTCTACCAATTTACATACAGCGTCAGATCATCCAATAGTCTAGACATTTACAGCGTCAGACTGTCCAACAGGCAATATAAATATGCATTAAAAAATAAATACAATTAAAAACACCATTTGGTTGCAATTAAATACAAAGTAACATCATCGTATACATTTCTCATACAAATAGATTTATTCATTAAGCCCAAACACTCAGATATATATATATATATGATCAGCCATTACAAACATGTAATGTTTCATCAATGAGAAGCCTTGTAGTATTAGCTACATGTCTATAAAAGACAGACTAACACCTAAGTCAGTTATGATTGTTTAGGCACCACAGCACCAGATTTCTAAATACACCAGAATAAACCGTGCATGTAGGTTTCTTTGTAGAAGCTTGCATTCACTTTGGACTGCCTTCATCCATCTTTGGTAACCTGGTCACACATTATGAAGTGGAAAAATTATGGTTGGATCTAATATAAAAAAATGTTCACGAAATGACACTTAACTAGCAGAACAAGCAAGATGTCAACAAGCAGAACTGTTAACCAGGATAAAGTTGGTGTCATTTAATTTACATTTAAGCTGCAGAGTTTATTGGCTTCAGTGTTAGTTATCTACTACATATACAAATAGCAGAAATTTCCAGAGAACAAGGCCTACAAATTTGTTTCAAAGAATAAACTGAAAGAACAAACAGTTATATTAATGATATGTTCCAGGATCCAAAAGACTTGGCAGGGTCCATGCATGGCACTGATATTTTAAAGGATTGTTTTGTTTCCTGTAGGTCAAGAGCCAACTGATCATAGTAACAATACATCTACAGATCCAAAAGAGGTAATAATACAACCAAGCATTATTATTGAAGCTTAAATCCCTAGCTAGCATAACTAGATGCATCTCCTACCCGAAGGCAGCACCTTCCAAGAAACCATCAGAGAAGAAGCTAATTAACTAGAATCAAAGCATTAAGTAGAGTAGTTCGCCAATCGAACAATTAGTGGTTCCTTTGAGCTTTTCCATCGCATCTTAGTCTTTACTACATAAAGAAACAGTTCACTGAAATGACTCAGCTCTGCTCAAGATGGATGATATAACTGGAAAAATAAATCAAAGATCCAGTTGGGGTTTTATATATTACTAGCTCAACTTAGTTACACCAAGATGAAAGCAGCAACATCGAGTTGTAGATTTCACTAAATATATGCACACTTGTATACAGAGAAGCTATCAGCTCAAGTTCAGAGTTTATTCACCTGAGTCAGTAATTCATTTCTTATATTACACTCACTCGTGATGTTCTCGGTTGGCAGCAGTGGTGCTCTAACTCCTACAGCCACAGGCTGGCTTCCATCTTAAGCTTGTTGGCACTAATTTCAACCTTGATGCCATCAAAAGATACAGGCTTCTTGGTCTCAGGTGCCAAATTCCCTTTAGCAACTTCCTTTGATCCTAGTGATTTATCCAAAATTGGGCTAAATGTTAGAAGAATGTCTTACAGAAAATCACATTAGAAGGGATAAAAGGGACACTACAGTGTAGGGTTTGATATGCAGAAGTACCAAACATATGCATTGCATCTAAAAAGATCATCCTACAGACCAACATATCACTTGTGAATCATTTTTTATTATCTTCATTATAGATTGCACGAGGTTTGATACAGAGAACTATAAAACATATGCAATGCAATGGATCTGAGGAGATGCAAATGAACAATGGATAAACCAAACATACAGCAAGCAGTAGGTAGATAATTAACCAAATACACCTAAATTGGCCACAAATGCGCAGGTCACAAGAGATGTCCAAAAATATGCTTATTTTTCTAAGCATATTTATTTGAGATGTCCAAAAATAGTCATGCAAATAGCTAATAAAGCTGTACAGAATTTATCCATCCTTGCCAATAAATCTAAAATTTACCTACAGCCGTGCGGCACTACTGCTACTGTAGTGAACCAAGGGAAGCAAACGGCTAAGTTGAAGCTAAAGGACTGCACTTTAGACTTGTAGTTACCTGCACTAATTGCAGAACTTGAATTTTAATTCAGAGTGATAGACTGTTGTACAGGAAGGTTGGCGAACACTAGAAGATTTATGAAGTCATAGTACTGGAAATGTGGTACATCGAACCTGCTGATGTTATATAAAACACTGAGCAATTCCTCGTCAATTGTTTCTCAGGCAAGCAGTGGAGAAGCTAATTATAGTGGATGATAAATACTCCTAGTTAAAGTGCTTGGTTGGACCTAGAAAGCTCTCAGGTAAACTAAAAATACCAAGTTCAGAATGGTCTAGTTGTAGGCTGGTAAATGAGCTGCAAGCAAACTACAAAAACGATTCTAAGGCTGCAACAAGATAATTCACCAAATCAGAATTGTACCTCGAGTATAGCTTGATAAAACAGTAACTAACAACTAGAACTAACAAGCATTCTAACAATAGCTAAAGCAATAAGAAATCAAACTGATATTAGAATTAAAAAATTTCTATAGACCAATTAAAGAGCTAGTAGTGACAACAAGTTTATGCAATTAATTTTTGCAATAGCTTAAGTCTTAACTTTTTCATGAGAATAAAATCATCACAACTATCGGTGATCTAAGTCAAGATATCACAGAGGCAAACTAGTAACCTAGAAAGCTCCCAGGTAAACCAAAAAATACTAAGCAACATCTCATAGCAAATTTGAATTTACCAAAATCACAATCTATCAAAAGTACACGTGCTGGTCAAATTTGTTCTATTATTATTAACACATTCACAAATCACAACAGTAGAATACATGTTGGAATTTACCAAAAAAATTGCTCACAAAGTTTTTTCTCCTACTGTAATTAAATAGTCATCTACTAGGCTCTAGTCTCGGTGTTGTGGAGTAATTCAAGGATGAGATAATGTATCATGATAGGAAAAAATTAAATGTGCATACTAGGCTGCTGCTCTAAAGGTTCAGTGACCAAAAAGATGAAGTACTTGCTGGTAACTACCTACAAGGAAATTACCTACAATGAAATTTGGGAGAATTTAATAACTTCTATTCTCATGCTGCCGGCCTGCTGACTAGACAAAAAGCAATCAACTTTAGTTGAAACTTGAAACTGCTAAAAGAGATGACAAGGTGTTTTCCTAAACCCAAACAGTTGTTGTCACCGCAAAGAATATAACAGAGCATAGGCCATCTGCTTGACGATACATATTTGTCCAGCAAATATTTCTTATAATAATCCAGAATTGTGTAGCTCACTATACAGGTAATTGAAAGGCTAAAGTGTCTAATTAGCATAATGAGAGAAATTAACACATGTACCACCAGAGGCTTATTAATTGATCTATTCTCAGAAAAAAAATACATTAGCTTGTATTAAAATGTCATCTCTACAATAAAATTGGAGAGAAAAATCCTTCACTACGTTTCAGGAAACTCAACCATATAGTACTATTCTAAATAAGTATCAATTGCAAACAGATCATGATAGAAACATGTACACTATGTTGGGTTGTAAGCATTTTGGGTATGGATGCAGGATAATTGCCCGCACCATCATTAGTTTTATGCAACTCAAATTACTGATTCCTCTGCACTGAAATCATACAAGACACAATATTATCCAGTGACTTAAGTAGAACAACTGCAAGAAAGTGTTGTTGATGTTGTACCTTGTATCCTGACAAACTGAAATTGACTTGATTAGTACATGATGTTGAACAGGCAGATAGGAGCACGAGGAACGCACCTGCATGCAACATAACACACTCAATATATATTCTAGAGGAAAAATTAAACCCTGATTCCATTAAATTTTTTGTTAATCCGTAGAGCATATAAGTTATGGTTCCACCTATACATATATACATTGCCTATTAATCTATAGAGTACTACATACAACAAGTCTCTAAATCTCTATTTATTTATCGATTGTGACTTGACAAGAGTACATGACTGAACCAATTCTTACTCCAATATGTATCGTCCAAGATAATAGGTGTTGCCATCAGAGTAACTTCTCTAGCTAACTAAACAAAATCTGCTATCACTTTGCAAAAGTGGAACTCTGACCGATTACTAGCAAGCATCAAAGTAAATCCAACTAGCAAGCAGGAAAGTTGGTTCGCACCTCCCCGCCGCGCCCGATCTGAGCAGAGACGGATGAAGGGACCTGCGCACCCCTGAAGGAGAGGGAGGAAGGGAGCCATGCACCGCAGAGGGAGAGGGAGGGAGCTCGCTGTACCTACTTCGGATCTGAGCGGAGAGGGAGGGCGGCCCTGTGCTCCAAACACGCGGGAGGAGGGAGCTAGCCGCCGCCGTGTGGCTCCCCGCCGTCTGCTCCACCGGACTCGGAGATGGCTGTCGCGGATCTGAACGCCAGGCTGAGGAGGGGCCGCCGGAGAGACAGAGAGGAGCGCAAGGGGCGGCGACCGGTGGGGAACGTGCTGGAGGTGGAGGCGGCGTCGGCATGTGGACGAGGAGTAGGGAGGGGCGGCAGGCTGATGGCTAGGGTTGGGAATGAAGTGTGGAGATACATATGTTTGCTTGGTGGGCCTGGGCTTCATGTGCTTATGGGCCACTTCATTTTAGCGTCAGATAGAGAGACACTCTAAATATTTTTTGCGTCAGCCAGATTGCCGCTACATCTAAATACCTATGGCGTCAGACAGATCGACGATAAAATGAGTATTCAGCGTCAGATCGTCTCTCAGCTGTCTTTAGGGTCAGATCATCCATCGATAAAGAAAAATTTTAGCGTCGATGATTTGATGGTGAATCGGTGTTGTGGTGTAGTGAATTCCCATGACTCCGAGAAGACTTAGAGGACAATGTATCTTAGCTAGATATTTTCGTTATATTATTATTCGTAATTAATTAGGACTCGTCAAGCCCAAGGTATAAATATAAGACCCCCGGCAAATGTAAATCTATCTACCAAATCAAATACAACCAACCCGCCTCCGTGCCTTGGCTCCGCCACCCTTCGAGTCCAATGTGTCGCCGATCTCATTGCGAGAGGATTCATCGACACCCGACCTCCGTAAAAACCGGCAACCTTGCACCATGTCTAGTATCGTCGGCGGATTTAGATTATTGCAAGAAGTCTTGTTCACGCTTAGTATCGTCGGTAGGATTTAAGCTATCGAGGGGGCAAGAGGGTTCTTTTGTCGATCATGAGCCATCCGGTGGGCTAAGATCCGGCCGAGAGCTAGTTATCGCCTTCATTAGGCTTGGCACCCTAATGAATTCATTAAGTTACCGAAAGGGTGCATGATTCCTATTTGATTATCTATTTATTTATTTATGTTTGCACACACTCTTTGCCCAATCTAGATTGATGTTGCTCTATTTTATCTCTTGTTAGATCTAGATGTCATCAAGACTCTCAATGTTTATCATTAAGCTTGTCATTAGATCTATCTATTCTTTCATAGCCGAGCCTAGATCAATCTAGGTTGTCACGGTTCTGGGGTTCTTTGCGCCGCGTTTAGTCATGAGTCATGCGGCAAAGCAAGGTTTTACGTGTAAGTTTCTTCTTCATGGACCACGGATTCGGCAACCTTGCCGAACACGCTATATGTGTTTACTTGTATCTTGCATGTGTAAATCTACCTATCGTTAGAGTCTAGTCCCGGCAAGCCGTATCATGCGGTGGATTAGCTTGTTGCGAAGTATCATGCGGTGGATTGTCAAGTAGGGACGAAGAGGGTTTAGAACGGTTAAGTCCGGCAAGTCGTATCATCGCGGTGGATTAGCTTGTTGCGAAGTATCATGCGCGATTGGATTGCTGTTAGGGACGATCGGGACGAATCTCTAGCTTTGCTTTAGATTAGGTTTGCATGTGTACTTTACTTGTCTATGCATACGCTACCAACGAGTAATGAGTATTTATAGATCTATTCGATGTATGCGTGCTTTTAGCTTATCATGGTTAGATTGTATCATGCGGTGGATTGATCTAGTTGTGGTAGGTGGTTTTATATCCGTGAGCAAGTGGTATCATGCGCGTGGATTAGCTTGCAAGGGTTTAAACTTGACGGGTTTAGGAAGGCTAGGCGTCGCGTGACTAGTTGGATGAAACTTATGCATGTGTCATTTAGATTAGGTTTTTATTTATGAGTTACCCGCTTTTTTCTTCCATGTTGTTAATTAATTCGATCCGCGCAATAGAGCTCTACGACGTCATATCATGATGATCGACTTTTACTTGTTCAAACATGTCTTCTATGATCATTCGCAAATCTGTATTACGATTACATCTTTACATGCTTACCAATGCTTTCATTATCCGTCGACGCATAGCTCTCATAGCTATGTGTCTTTACATCCGCCTTAGAGCCATACATGCGAACTGCCTTGGTCTCACCAGGCATGTTCCAGATCTCACGCTTACCTCCTTGTCAATTAACAGTCAAATTGATCGCACGCCTTCGATTCAAGACGCCGAGCGAGAGTAAAGCTAGCTATTCCGGCTTGTCGCTGCTGCGCGCGCAAGGAGTAGGATTTTGTGCCTACACACTTTTTGGCACGCTTCGGGTGGGACACGCCAAGATCAAAACGCGATGCCCGGCTAGTCGATAAGAACAATGTCATTCAGCTCCGATGGATGACCTTCCACCGACACAGGACACACGGTGAGAGAGATGTGCTTAGCCTTCTCGCCGAAAGTGCATGTCATGCTTCTCCAAGAACAAGAGCGGTACAATCATCCGTAAGACGGATCTTCCAAAGATATTGATGCCCGGTGATAAAGGATATGCTCGGCAAGTATCCGATGAAGAAGAGGGGGCAGAAAGGAAGATGAAGAACCAAGTTCAAGAAATTCGCTTTGATGGAGGAGATTGTTGCAAAATTGCCGTTGGGAACACAATGACCAATCACAACACGGCGTTCTTCAACACTTTTCGACATCATGAAGGCTAGCTTTGGACCCGAGTTTGATCAACACTTTGAGGCTCGGCTTGGTGAGCTATCCGGGGCCAAGATACATACAAACGCCTAAGCCACCACCAAAGAAAGGAGCTATAAATCAAGAATGCGAGGAGAGAACAAGACACCGAGAAAAACCGAGGGATCCGGAGCCAAGACACATGGAGAAGCGGTGTTTGGTACACCTAGGAACCCTCCAAAGATACAACACGATTCAATAGCTCCAATGGCCGCGGGTTGCGTGAGAAATCCCTTTGGCCCCGTTACATAGAGTTCGCTGACTATTCCACGCTTCATGCTATGCCAAATCACGGGTATAAGCTAGCCGGACGGTCGTGACAATCTCATGGACCACGAAATTCAAATATGGATATACTCCTAGCGAGGATGGCCGATATGATGCAACACCAATTTGGGATCAAGCCCAAGAATCGGCCCTATGTGTATCGGGCTCCATATCCCGATTGGTACAACAGAGTGGCGCTTCCTTCAAGACTTAAGCCTCCAACCGACTTGACCAAGTTCTCCGGACAAGATGACACTTCTACTACCGAACACATTAGTCGGTACCTGATTCAGGCTTGGGAGAGCTTGCCAATGATGAAGCGTGGAGGATTCGCTTCTTCCTATCATCCCCTTCACAGGGCCGACTTTCACATGGTTTGCCACGTTGCCGGCCAATTCTATTGAACCCGTCCGAAATGAAAGATAAGTTTCATTCATACTTCTACAAATTTGTTCCAATGAGAAAGAGCTTGTTGACTTGATGGGGTTGACACGTATACAATGAGACACCACAAGAGTTCTTGGGCGAGGTTCAGAGAGATAAAGAATTCTACATTACTCTTTGAGCTTGCCGGACCATCGATTCCGATCGTAGCCATTCGGGGGAATGCATCCAAACCATCGGGGAGAGGCTAGCCGCATGGAGTTTGATGACCTAGGACAGCTCTCAAAGGCGCCACCACTCATGGCCAATCAGTTCTAGAGCATCAAGAAGGATACCCGTTTTTGAGAAGGGGCAACGCGGTCTTATCGGACATACAACCACTTCCCCGAAGAGGAGAAGATGATGATGACGGCCGGGAAGATATAGCAACCCGAATTCACTTGGGGCAAGAGCCCGCCCCAGTCAACTTATTGTTGGATGAAGACACTCAAGGGGCATACGACTTCGACGTCTCCAAGTCGGAGAAGCTCTTTGAGTTTTAGTCAAGGAAGGGCGCATCAAGCTACCGTAAAACCATTCTATGAAGCGTCAGATTGGGTCAAGATCGCGATATTGTGGCTTCCATGATATGATCACTCACAACATCACCGGGACCGAATCTTTAAACAACAGATTGAGAGGGCCATACAAAGGGTCTCCTCAAGTTCAACAACAACATGAAGGTGGATAAGGAGCCCTTCCCTACAGCATGGGTTGCTTTTGATTCGTTGGCATGGTTTTACGCGGTGATCCTAAAGGCAAAGGCCCAATGAAAGTGCTAACTTCTGAAAAGGGCAAAACAAAGTGGATCGGTTGACCCTAGTCGGCAAGTGTCTAGTGTTGAACTCAGCGAAATATCGTGTTCGGTTCCCAAATAGCGAGCACGGAGAAAGGAGAAACCTCCAAGCCAAGGGTGACATCTCGTGATAACGCTGAACAAATGGCAAAGGCAAAGAAGAGAAGCAAGATCGCGAGTAGATCAGCCAGCCAAACAGGGAACAAACAGAGGTACGAAGAAGAGATGTACCACCGGGAACAGGAGGAGTACATGAAGGAACGAGAGGAGTCTCATTAGGGATTGTCCTTTCTTTAGGCATTGCTGGAACGAAGGCTTGAATTTGCCTGCTAGGAATAATTGCCCCGAATGCAAAGGATCAATACCACGGGTACGCATGTGCACGAGTCAACCGGGCGCCCCATCCAAGAAAGATCAAAGCACGCTTCCTAGAGGATGATCAGGCTAAAAATAAAGACAAAGACACCTCACGACAAGAAAAGGATTGCGCATCAAGCATGGGCTGATGTAGAGGATTCCGATGAAGACATGGACTCTCCTCAAGAGTATGTGTGGCAAAGGGGATTGATGGTGCCCTCCCGGTCTTAGGAAGAGCCGTAAGAGAAGAGTCCAAAGATCTCGTGAACAAGGAACTCAAGGAGGCAAATGTACCAAAACACAAACAAGTGTGGCGCCCAAAGAAAAAAACTCAAGAAGCCATTCATTCGCGTAAGAGTATTCAAAAAGTGGGCGCTCGCGATGTTAGCATGGTCTTCTACATCCCAATAGAGTTTGCAAAGACCCATCGAGCAAGCTAACGATGATCCGGAGGAACAAGATGCTTATTCGATGAAGAGGCCTATTCTGATTTTGATAACAAAGAGATGATTGATCTCCTAGGACAGTTGGCTCTATCAAGACAAAAACCGATTCGCACCTAGAAAGCACAACCATCCAAGCCTCTTTACCCAAGGGATATGTTAATGGAAAACCTCTCACTCATATGTTCGCCGATGGGGAGCCGCAATCAACATCATGCCATATACAACCTTCGTGAAGCTAGGGATGACTAAGGAGGATTTGCTCAAAAACGATATTGTGCTCGTGGACTTTGCCGGAAATCCTTCGATACCCATGGAACCATTCACGCTTGAGTTGATGATCGGTTCAAAGACTTTGATCACTACCTTCTTTGTGGTCGACGAAGGGTCCTACTGACTTATTACTTGGAAGGATTGGATCCATGCTAATCAAGCGTTCCATCCACCATGCATCAAGTCCTCATCCAATGGAATGGTGATGACGTCGAGATAGTGCAAGCCGATGATTCGGTAAGCATTGCCGCCAATCGAACCATCGCTCGGGAATATGAAGGCGTGGAGTGCTTCTCGTGAAGAGAATGGGAAGAAGGTCCCTGCAACTACGCTACAAAGATCAGCAAAATTTAATCGAGATAGTCGGCCTCATAGTAATTTCTAAGGAAAAAGATTTCGTGTCGGCTTTTAAAGGATTAGTTATTGCAAAAAGTGATTGGCCGACATGTATGAGTTAAATAGTTGAGAGTAGAGGAAGTTTGTTCTATTCATAAGAAATAGCCGATGTGTAAATCATCACCTTTAGCGTAAAAAAATACTCCATGGAATTGGAGACAAAATGGCATAAATATTGTTATGTCGCCTTTTAGTGCAAAAATATATAAAAACATCAATATGGAAACGGAAGACCTTTATTCAAGAGTTTCAGGAGACATATCACAAAAATGTTGCCGAATACATTACAGAGGATTTCGCTGGTTCTAATCCTAAATGTTATTCGGCATAATCTTGGTCACAAGATCTTCATTTCTTCGTTGGTTTTATCAAAAGATCTCTTACATTCATGATATCGAGGTTGCTTAGTGGAGGAGCTAACATTGTCTGTTTTACCTTCCTTTGGATTGACATTTTTTTATCCTTGATTGGTTTATTGGGAAGAGGAAAGGTGGAAGCGCATCAATACCACCATGCACCTGGTGCTTATGAATTATCCGAAACCGGATTTCCTATTATTATTCGGCTAAACGATGACGCCATCTATTCGCAAAGAATCATTCGGGTAAAAACTCCAATGGAGATGCACAGCAGAGGAATTAAGGATTCAACAAAGGAAATTTCATTGTTTGATTCGTCCTAGATACAAACTAATCCTCCGGAGGTTGAAGACAACTTGGCGGCTCATTAGACAAGACTACAGGCCGGTAGCATGATCTTCATACACATCCATGGATTCTTCAATGTCGTCAATGTGCAAGTAGAGCCTCACGGAAGCCGACGGATGAATGGAGTAGTCTTCACCCAGTTTGAGTTGACGTATTTTGCCAAACTCATGGCGCCCCGCATGCATGCCTTGGATGGCGACATCGTTGATGCGGTTATTCGCTACATCTTCAAGACGCTCGCCACCGTCTCACCTCGTGCCTTCACCTTGTCACAAGCCGACGAATAGCAGCGGCCGCTGTCAAACGCGCATTGTCGGCCGCAATCGAAAGTGATTTACGCTAGAAGTCAGCCGATTTTTCTTCAAACAAAGCCGTCATAAACCAACAAAGTGTCGGATGGAAGGGATACAATGCAGAAATAGAACCCGGATGTGAAACCCGACCAGGTGTTGGCCAAGCTGAGCTGCTTGATGGAATCCTCTTGGTCAAGATTCTTGATCGCGAGCCTTCATGGAGTAATCACCAAACTCCTTGATGATCTCTTCCTTCTTCTTCCTCTCCCGAAGGTACTACTGATCTTCCTCCGAATCGAAAAGGTACTCCAATATTGGGGAGGAAGGTCCCGATTGGGGAAGGGGGAAGAGCTTGAGGCGTGCATTGGGAAAGCGGGGCGAATCGGTCCCGCCAAAAAGAAAAAAAAAAAAATCGAAAAAAAGAATATTTATCGAGGTTGGGGAACAAGAAGATGAACAAAGGATGGCCGGAAGTTGCCGAAGGGGAAAATAAATTTTTCTTACTCAAGACATTGCCGACGAGGAGCTCGACTTCCACTCGCTTCGTCCCTCAACCTGACGCTTGCCACGGTTGATGTCTCCGCCGCCATGGATGCTTGTCAAAAATCGAGGGTTTTGGCTACTACGGGTAAGGAAGAAGGTGAACCGATTGAAAGGCAAAGACGGTTTTCGCTTTGGAGTTAATGGAATAAGATATTTTTATATATAGCTCTGGAAGCATCATGTGGGCTTCGAGTATATGTTAGGCGAATGCGAATGGGCCAAACAATTTCAGATCATTTAAGCTTTTCTCGGGTCGCTTAGTAAGGCGTTTATTTGGTAACACCCAAATCGAGTCGGAACAGCCAAACTCAAAACGTGCGAGATCTATTCATGGAAACAAGCTAAAGTGATAAAGAATGAGACCGGTTTTCATTAGGTTGGAGGGAAGACATGATTGATACAACAGATTACATATCATCATTTACAAAGAAACCGCCATAAACTTCCTTCAGCCCGAATGCGGTCAGATCCTCATTGGGCGGTCGGGGCACCGCATCTCTACCATCCTAATCATCCGCTACGAAGCACCGATCAAGGTAGCAAACCTTCCCCAAAGAAGCCTTCAAGAGGATTGAAGAAGGATAATAAGCGAGACCCATATAAGAAAGGGAATAAACATGAGGAATCAATTTCAAAAGCTTACGATTGAAGTTCCGCTTCATAGAGTTTCCGATTCCTTGCAAAGTTGTCCAGATCCTCTTCGATGTCTTCCATGTCTCGACAAACTGCTCGTGGGCTTCAAGGCTTAACCCGAGTGCCTCCCCGCATCGCTACAAGTTGGCGGCGAGCTCCGCAATCTCAAAGATCACGAGGACTTCGAGTATCATCAAGGAAAAAGGGACAGTCGATTCGGCATGAAGTGAGCATCAAAGGCGCACGAAGAAGAAAACTTACTCCATTGCTCGAGGCTAGGGTTAGCCGAATGATTCAGATCACGAAAAAGAAAGAAGGTCCGAGACGGCGAGATCCGGATGGTTGCCGAAAAGAGTTTGCTTGGCGCCTACAAGAAGAAAGCTCGAAGGCAATATGAAAAGATCTTATCTTGAGAAGCGAAGCGCCCGACTTGCCGTTCGCATTGGTGAAAATTCGTGGCACAAGTCCCAAGAAGAAGCCAAGGGTTGAAACCGTGTCGTAGGAAATTTCCGTAAGATGGGCCTTGGTAATTTTAGCCCGTAAAGGCTTGGCCCAAGATTTTAGCGGTCGTGGTCAATTTCGTGAGCAAAAGAGCCTCCTTTACTCTAAAATTGAGGGGGTATATGTTAACACCAAAATTTGGTAGAGCCCGGATGACCAGATGGGCCGGCACACGATGCTTCTTGAGAAGAGTCATTCGCTAGCAAGAAAAGCAAATGCTAGCCAGAGATTCGGAAGCCGCCGTTATTCAGCCTAAGGAGCCCGAGTCCGGAAGGAGCTGAAAGCAGAGATGGTTCGGCAAGCGTGGAGCGCCGAGGAGAATATTCGAGGACAAGGGCCCACATCACGCATACAATTCCCCACGACTCCGAAGACTTGGAGGACAATGTATCTTAGCTAGATATTTTCGCTATATTATTATTCGTGAATTAATTAGGACTCGCCAAGCCCGTGGTATAAATATAAGACCCCGGCAGAATCGTAAATCTATCTACCAAATCAAATACAACCAACCCGCCCGTGCCTTGGCTCCCAAGCCACCCTTCCGAGTCCGCCGTATGTCGCCGATCTCTTTCATGAGAGGATTCATCGAATCCGCCGACCTCCATAAGTACCGCAACCTTGCACCATGTCTAGTATCGTCAGCGGATTTAGATTATTGCAAGAAGTCTTGTTCACGCTAGTATCGCCAGGCGGATTTAAGCTATCGTAAGGGCAAGAGGGTTCTTTGTCGATCATGAGCCATCCTGGGCTAAGATCCGCCGAGAGCTAGTTATCGGCTTCATTAGGCTTGGCACCCTAATGAATTCATTAAGTTACCGAGTGGTGCATGATTCCTATTTGATTATCTATTTATTTATTTATGTTTGCACACACTCTTTTGCCCAATCTAGATTGATGTTGCTCGGCTTTATCTTTTATTAGATCTAGATGTCATCGCGATTCTCAATGTTTATCATTAAGCTTGTCATTAGATCTATCTATTCTTTCATAGCCGAGCCTAGATCAATCTAGGTTGTCACGTGTTCTTGGTTCTTGGGCCCGCTTTAGTCATGAGTCGCGCGGCGTGGCTAAGGTTTTACGTGTAAGTTTCTTCTTCATGGACCTCGGATTCGGCAACCTTGCCGAACACGATTATGTGTTTACTTGTATCTTGCATGTGTAAATCTACCTATCGTTAGAGTCTAGTCCGGCAAGCCGTATCATGCGCGTGGATTAGCTTGCTGTAGTGTATCATGCCGTGGATTGCCGTTAGGGCGAAGAGGGTTTAGAACGGTTAAGTCCGGCAAGCCGTATCATCATGCGTGGATTAGCTTGTTGCGATGTATCATCTGCGGTGGATTGTCAAGTTAGGGACTGATCGGGGACGAATCTCCGGCTTTGCTTTTTAGATTAGGTTTGCATGTGTACTTTTACTTGTCTATGCATACGCGCCTCAACGAGTAATGAGTATTTATAGATCTATTCAGATGTATGCGTGCTTTTAGCTTATCATGGTTAGATTGTATCATGCGATGGATTGATCTAGTTGTGGTAGGTGGTTTATATCTCAGAGCAAGTGGTATCATGCGGTGGATTAGCTTGCAAGGGTTTAAACTTGACGGGTTTAGGAAGGCTAGACGTCGCGTGCATTAGTTGGATGAAACCTATGCATGTGTCATTTAGATTAGGTTTTTATTTATGAGTTACCCGCTTTTTTTCTTCCATGTTGTCAATTAATTCGATCCGCGTAATAGAGCTCTACGACGTCATATCATGATGATTGACTTTACTTGTTCAAACATGTCTTCTATGATCATTCGCAACCAAGTATTACGATTACATCTTTACATGCTTACCGATTGCTTTCATTATCCATCGACGGATAGCTCTCATAGCTATGTGTCTTTACATCCGCCTTAGAGCCATACATGCGAACCTGCCTTGGTCTCACCGTGCATGTTCCGTGATCTCACGCTTACCTCCTTGTCAATTAACAGGTCAAATTGACCGCACGCCTTCGATTCAAGACGCCGAAAGAGAGGAAAGCTAGCTATTCCGGCTTGTCGGTGTCTTGCTACGCAAGGAGTAGGATTTTTGTGCCTACACGAACTATGATGTTTGTCCAAATCCTATAATCATGAGCAAAATGCTTGGACAATCATGATAGGTTCAAAAATCTTTATCATAAAATCTTTATGCGGGTTGTCACCAATTACCAAAAAGGGGAGATTGAAGATCTCTAGTTTGGTTTTGGATAATTGATGACATCCTAGGACTAATCTCTCTATGCTAAGTGTTTTATTAGTTGGAGATTGGTCGTGCCAAGTGTGGAGCATGGTGGTCATGGTGGATGGATCGCGGTGATCTAAAACATGATCAAGTGCTCAACTTGGAGTGGTTTCAAGGATCAAAATGGGCTCAAGGCAAAGGTATATCCATAGGGCCATTTTGATTTTGCACTCAAGACGCCATAGAGGGTGTGAGTGACTTAGGATCGATAGTCGGACTATCAAGAGGGGAAAAACGGTGGAACCGGTGATCCTTATGTGCCTCTAGGTTCAAAATTCATATGCATACATTCTAACCTAGAGAGCTAACCTTTGGAGAAATATTTTCAAAATGCTAACACACGTGCTCAAGGTGTTCTTCGACGTCTTGGTGACATGAATCAAGTGACGGAAGTTGGTTTTGAATCGGCAACGAAGAAGAAGCGATGACATTTACGTGAAGATTCAACGGCGCTGGCCCAGAGGCAGCGCCGAGGCGGTGGAGAGCGGCCCAGCTGGCCTTGCCAGGCGCCAGCGTCCGCCTTGGGCAAATGGCGGTATTAACAGCGGCGGGCGGTGGCGACAGCGTCGTCGTAGTGGCGCTGGCGTGCAGTGCTTGCGCGCTGGCCTTGATCGAGAAACACCCCTTGGCCTGTCGGTGTGGCCCGGCAGGCGCCGGGCGCCCGTAGTGCGCTGGCGCATCAGCGCGACCAGCGATCGTTTTTCTTGTAGCGATTCAAAGCAGCGCCTAGTCGCGCCCGAGGCGGTGGCGGCCGGGCGCGCGTTGGCGCGGTGGAAAATTTAGATGCGGCATCATCCCCAACGGCTCTATTTAGGTGGGTGGCTCTATAAATAAGGTGTTGGCCGCCATGGGGAGCTCTCTTGACATTTTCATCAATCCTAACACCTTGTGAGCTGAGCCAACTCTCTCCTACTCTCTCCCATTGCTTGTGAGCACATTCTTGAGATTTTGAGGAGATTCAAGTGCATTGCTTTGCTTGTTTGCATTTAGAGGCACTTGAGGGTCATCCATCAGTTTTCTTATTGCTCTTGGAGAGCACCACTCCTAGCCGGCTCGGTGATTGTTGGAGGCTTTGGGAAGAGACGGTGATTGTTCTTGCCCACCTCCGGTTGATGGTGAGGGGTTTGTGATCTTTCCCGGCGGAGAGCCAAAATTGATACTCTAGTAAATTGATCGTGTCTTTGAGCTACCCCTCATTTGCTTGGTGTCAAGTTGCCTAGTGATTGGCAAGGAGTGAGCTCCACCTTGACCCACACGCGAGACGGTGGACACAACGAAGACGTAACTTGAGGGTGCTCAAGCGAACTTCGGGTGAAAAATCTTGTGTCATCCATTGTGTGATTGATTGTCTCCTGGTGGTTGGCTTCATTGTATTCATATTGTGATATCATCCTCCGGTGATTGGATCGACTAGCCTTGACACGCTGGTATAACACTTCCTCACTCTTGCATTTACTTGGTTACATTGTTTTGCTTGTGTAGTGCTAGTTGATTAGACTTGTTTAGTGTAATCTAGCTCTTTCACCTAGTTGGTAAAGTAGTGACTTAGCACTTTGAGTGATTTAGAGACTTTAGCGACTAGAATTGTTATTAGGAGGCTTGCCAACAAGTAGAGCTAGAGCAAACGCATTTACGCTTTGTTATTGACTAACTAGTTGCTCTAGTGACTTTGTAGAATTTTTATTAGGCTATTCCCCCTCTAGCCATGTAGGACCTTTCACCATTCCCCTCGAACCACCACGGTCCAAGCCCATCAAACGAACCAACAGAGGAAGCGGGCCCCGAACGGAGCCCGGCGGGTCCGCCGCAAGCATCTCGAAGTTGTGGCGGTTAGGGCCCAACTTTGGAAGGCGGTTTCCTCCGAAGGTCCAAATGGCGCTTGCATGTGGGGAATTCCAAATTTGGTGTGCAAACCGACGTTGGAGCCCCTACATAAAGACCTCACCCCTCTCCTCTTCACACAATCATCATTCTTTTGATTCTCCACTTTTCCACTTTTTTGTACACACTAGAGAAGAGGAGAAGAGTTCAATTCTTAGTCTAGAAGGGAGTGAGAGAGGGAAGAAGTGTAGAGAAGAGCGGAGTAGCGACCCCTCTGCTCCCTATACATCGAGCTCTGCCTACGTACATCGGGTGGACGGAGTGCCAGATCTATCGGCTCCCGCCTCTACACTTGTACCTCTACGATCATCCTACTACTTCGAGTAAGACGTTCGTGTTCTACTTCCAGTTGTCATCATTGAGTGCAAGTTATTATTATCTTTATAAGTTTACGGGTTTTGTTGTTCACCTTTTGGCGGATGCTCTAGTAGAGGACTCCTGATAAAGACGGATGTTCCTGGCCAATGCTAGAGTAGTGGCAAATAGCATGGACATGGTGTCTAAGCTATAAGTCACCCTCATTTGCTGTGCAGCCCACGGTAGTGAGGTAGGCGGCAGGTGGTGACAGCCCCGTCCGCCCTTTGTACCCTCCACGCTCGGGCCAGCAGAGTAGAGCCGAGGCCGCATCACCCGCGGGCCAGTGCGATCCGGTGCCAAGTAAACTTGTAGAGGTGAAGGTAACCAAACTTAGGATCACAACTAAGTAGAAGAGAGCCTCACTACCCAAGTCTACCTTCTCCATCCTCCTCTTGGTATCTAGCTAGAAACAGACTTAACGCCCGTTCTCTGTGGAAAATATGATACCACTCAATACTTCCCGGGTGAAGTGCTACAACGGTACTTTCCGTGCGCTTGCGAACTTATCTGCTTACACTAAGAAATACCAACAAACACTAAACAAAAATTTCTAGTGGAAAATGCGTCTTGTGCTTGGTGAGAGTGAAAGGTGAAGGACTTAGTTTTCGAGAGGTGTCCAAAGCCATGTCGACCAACATGGCGTTGGATGCCTCTACGTGGAAAAGGGACTCTAGATTCATCTTTGTAGAAACTGGCTAATGTGAGTGGAGGAGGATGGAAGGTGAAACGGGCAAGGATTTTTTCAACCACCCCCACCCCCCCCCTAGCCGTGGTTTTTTTGCATGAGCATGTTTCCGTGGTGTAAAGATGATGAGAAAAGATAATGGATGTTTGAAATGGGGTGATAGGGGGGTCGGGCGACCTCCCCCACGTGATCTCACAAAGGTACAAAGGTTCATGAAGTAATGTTCTCAAGTTTTTTTCAAGGGAAACTTATTTGTTTGAAAATTAAGACATGCAAAGATGTAAAACAAAAACTAGCCTAAATGCAATGGAAAAGGAAATATGATACAACTACCAATTTACCTTTTGGCGAGGGCTCCATGTTTTAAGTCCAGAGCGTGACTTCTCCTCCTTGTTCATTCTTTAGGTGCATCGGTTGGTCCCGGAGATGTGGACTTGGATGGTTGCACCTCCTTCTTCTTTGGAATGTTCATAGTGGGGAATCCTTTCCTCTATGATGGGCTAGGATTATCCATTCTATTAGGAAAGGAACTTTCACTAGTCATGCATCACTGTATCATCTCTCATGACCAAGGGATGTGAATGTTGGTCCGATCATTATCCCTCGCAAATGGTTAGTGGACAACGAAATCCAAGGGATTGCAAGGAGAGGCTTAGATGAACATGGCGGTTGTCTTTTAATATAAGATTTTCATCTACACTAAAGAAGGGTTAATTTTAGTGTTCTATTAGTGTAGATCCTAGTCCCCATGTTTCAGAACTTTGTTCACGTATAGTTTCACCGTATTCTTGCAAAACTCACATAAAAGCCAAGGCAAGAGTGAGAAGTTATTAGGAAGGACCTACTGACCTTGACTTACCTCTAAACCTAAAGTTTGTCTCGGGGCTCACCCGCTTAAATTTTGAAAGTTTCCTACAGGGGGTTAGTCCCAAAGTGCAACCAAATTCTATGCAAGCAATTTTTAGCTCAGTAATCAAACTAAACATACATATAATTTGATTAATGAAGACTTTTAACCTAAGCATCATGCATAAGTCAAAAGGCTATGGGAATGTGAACGACACTCTCCCATACCAAGGCATACAAACATAGGAAAAGGAAGTATGAAAGACTATTCAAGATTTATTCAAGTAGAGGTGGAGCAGGAGTGGTGAAACATCAAGTCATTTTTTTTTTTTTTTTGATGCAAAGGATGCAATGAGGTGGATGAATGCAAATGCAATTTAAACAAACATCTTTGTGGTTTGAAAAAGGAAATCTAACTAATGGGTGATATGCATATGGATACCTAGGCTTTAGCTTTTTCTTATAGCGGGCCATCAATCGATTCCATATCGAAAGACATAGCTAACATATGGGTTTCATTGGCCCGTTTAACTTACATCTACTACAAAGCTAGACTAAGAGCACTTAGAATAGATAGATGACAAGAGGATTTGCCATCTACCTAGACTGTACGTCTCCGTATATACAGCTCGAGTCTAGGAGCCACCCAAAAGAAAGCACTAGACTATTGATGATTCAAGCAAACATGCAAAGGTAGGAATGAAAAGGGAAAGATATCTCCTGATGCCTCCTGCGGAGATCTCATACCTTGATTGATGACTTGACCGTAGATAAATCATTGCCCACAATCTGAGATGGAATTGTGAGGGCCTTTGTTCCGTCACATATGATGGTTTTGCTCCATTTTTGATCGGGTGACCTTTTCTTCATTTCTCGCACGGGTTTAGAATGTATACATATACTCACCCTCGTGGGCGGCAAGGTTGAAATGTTGATGGTTCATGAATTTTCAGGTACCACGGGCTCTTTCTTAATACTTCTTTTTCTTGTGGAAAACAATCGAAAGGTCGAAACGGTTGATGCCCCTGTTTATTCCACACTCAACAAGACAACGATATTCCCACAATAGCTATTGGTAACATAGATTAGTAGACGTCAAGTTTAGTACATACATCTTTTGCCAATTGCTTCCCGACACTTGGCGCCGAGAAATTCTTGTTGACATTTCTTAACATCGTCACTAGAAATAGATATAGAACCTATCCCCTTTAGCGGCATCGAAATGCTTGTTGGTATTTCTAATGCTCATGAAGAATATTCCGCAAGCGCCTGTAGAATACCGTTGTTGCATTTCACCCGTGAGTATTCCGGGGTATCGTATTTATCCTCAGGGAAGC
This sequence comes from Hyparrhenia diplandra, assembly GCA_015847255.1. NCBI lineage: Eukaryota > Viridiplantae > Streptophyta > Magnoliopsida > Poales > Poaceae > Hyparrhenia > Hyparrhenia diplandra. The sequence goes on along the minus strand of JADLZK010012051.1, from coordinate 63,627 downwards.
AATGGTTAAAGAGTATGATAGCTAACCATCATATATCTACCAACTAATATACCAACTAGACTAAGGTGGGGGTAAATGATATATATGATATGGGCAATGACACACACGAGAGATGTCTAGACATAAAGATAAGAGAGTAGTCTAGCTAGCGAGGGGAGGACAATGAGTGAGCATAGGATTCCTATGATTCTTACTTTACTTCTATGATACTAATCCAAACATAGAGGATGAGACAACTAGTTGCGGTTCACACGACAAGTATGCTAGGCGATAGGTGAGAAGTGGTGAATAAAACCGCCACTAAACAAGCTATCATTTTATCGGGGCCTTACCTTTTAAGAACATGCCTATAAACACATGGTGGATTACGAAGACCAGACGGGCTGTCACTACCTCGCTGGCTACCACAGACAATCCGTGCAGCAAGTGGTAACCAAAGGCAAGATTGAGTATAAGCACCACGCTTACACTTCCTCTCACTACTCTATTTGTGTACACACAGGCCAACTAGAGCACCTTATGACAGGCGATGATCGCATACAGTCATGGGTTCGAATTGAACTAGGGTTTGAACCACAAACTAAGTATGAAACACCTATATGCTAGATTATATCATAACAACTATATACTAGAGAACTAGAATAAAGTTGCCCTAAGTAAATACTGAATAAAGTAAATACTTGAGTAGAGTAAAGAAAGGAATATATTATAAAGTAAAGATCTTACTACAAAAGGAATGATAAAAGAATAATACCAGACCTCCTAGAAGACCGGCTCTATAAACCCGAGCGAAGCTCACTACTCACTCTAACTCCCAACTAGACTAACACTACTACATCTTGATAGAGTGGAGAGCTCCTTCCTTGTGGTGTGTATAAATGAGAGGGGGATAGGGGGTATTTATAGCCCCAAGGTGGAGTAGGGGCTACTCCACTGCCACGTCAGCGATCCACGTGACCTCCATCGTTCACCGTTGGATTCCACCGCCTTTCCATCAAGGGACGAGGTAAATTGACATGTGTACAATGTGTAGTTGGTGGGAGGAAGGTGGTGGAGGGGTGAGGGTAGGTCGGTCGACCCTAAGGTGGGGTCGGCCGACCCCACTCTATGGCCTGTGGGCCATCCTCGAGTCCAAGATGTTGGTCCCGCCAGTCATTGACCTCGGCTTGTGGTTGGATCTTGCTATGACGTCCAGTTTGTACCGACTTGATCCGTGTGACATCTTGATGGACCAATGACATGCTTCCTTTGGTTGCTGCATGGATTGGTGACATGGTGGGTGACATGGTTTGACATGTGGACGCCACTTGGTAGGTTTGGTCCACCTTGCTCTCCATGTGCCATAAATGTGTCATTAATGTCTCGTTTGCAAAGTCCTGCAGAGAAATACTCCAAGTACAACTGGAACTAGTTATTGGGTAAAATATGTTCATGAAATGTTGTTCTTCCTTCCAAACCGAGGATTTTGATGGTGTAAAATAGGAGTGTTTTCACCGTCAATAGGTATACTTGTTTGGGACTTCTTGGAGTTCTTTTTTTCCAGTTGATGCCTTCTTTTCTTTTTACTGAAGGTCTTTCTTTTTGCAGGCGTCCGTCGATGAAGCCTGCTGAGGTGGTGTCTTCGAGGTTCTTCCGATCGGACTCCTTTTAAGTGGTCTATCCGCGTCTTGAGCATGCCCCTCGTGATGAGGTTGTTGATCACCGTCGGTTCCCGGCTGCGGTGGTGGCTTCACCTTTGCACCTCCTCCTAAAATTCCGATTGTTGTTCCTTTGAAGTCTTCTACTTGTGGTGCTTCTGGTCTGGCTTCTTCAGAGCTTAGAGATGCCTCTCTTCGACCTCGAGTTCTTGCCGACTCCGTTGCTCATGAATTTGAGCTTGGCCCTCGGGTGATGGAGTTGTCGGATGCCTCTCCGGGCCCTCACTTCTCTTTTTTTCGGGCGTTTTACCGAAAGTTCCGTGTATGGTTGTTCGGAATATTGTTGCTTCATCTTGATGCTTTGAGTTGTTCTGCGATAATCCCATTTTTTCTTGCTTGGCCTAGTCTTTTTGTCCATGACACGCCTTGTCTTCACCGCTTCCACGATGTTGATGCTCAAAGCTGAGATTTCACGCCTTGAGGAGTCCGAAAGGGCTCTTCGGGCTCAAGTTTCTCGAGTCCCGAATCCCGTAGGAGCTATCTTTGAGGATACGGCGAAGGGTCTGGTCAACTCCAATAGTGAGCTGCAGAAGGAGGTGCAAGGTAATTGTGCTTTCTCCTTTTCTCCTTTGCATATTGGCTTCTTTATTCCATTCTGACTTGTTCTTTTGCTTTTTCTTCTCAGCCCTCTATGTATCCAAAGCGGGTTTTGGACCATTTGCCGGAGACCTTCATGCCGAAGTTGGAGCGGGTGAACAGTTCTTTGTCAACTCTCCGGACCAAGTTCTCGAGTTGTGGAGTTACGTAGGGGGTCACTCCTGCCCCTCTAGCCTTCGCTCCGGGAGGTAGCGGGAGGAGGGGCGAGGGCTTCCCACAGAGAGAGGAATGACACGAAGGAACCGGTGAAGCGAGTAGTCGACCCGGGCCTCCTCCGCTTGGTCTCACCCTCGCTAGAGTTGCCGAGGGTGGGAACTGGCGGAGGGCGGCACGAGTAATGAAGGGGAGCGGACGACAGGGAGGGCCTCAGCTATTTCACCCTCGCTAGAGTTGCCGAGGGTGGGAACTAGCGGAGGTAGGTGTGAGTATAAAAAGAACAAGACTTGCGTAGCTATCTAAGACTATGATTTGATTAAATGGCAATGAATCCTGCTCTTGACCGGCCTCCTTCCCGGGCCCGTACATTGAGTATTTATAGGAAGCCGAGGGTGGGTGGCCGCTTACAACATGGTACATGGTAGGTAGGAATTTGTACACGCCGATGAGTGGGCCCATGCCGGGTCAAAGAGGTATTTTACCCTCGCGGGGGTATAATGGTAAACACACACGACTCCTAGGCTGCTTTGCCGCCTGATAGGGTTTCTCTTCCCGCCTCCGGCCTCCATGGCTCGGCGGCTCGCCTTCTCGTGGCGCCCGCCCTTCCCGGAGGGTGGTTCTCGCATCCTCGGCTATCTTGACCCTACCTCGCTGGGTCCTCGGGATGACGATCGGGCCTTGACCCTCGTATTGATGATTGACGGAGGCCTTGCCTAGGAGTAGAGCCTGCGGTCGCTTGGGTCTTCTTATGCCCTCTGATCTTGCGGAGGCCCCTTTGCTGGGCCTATCGATGACATTGTCTTGGCTTGCAGGTGAAAGGTTGACGGGAGGCCCCTCCGAAGAGTGGAGCCGGAGCTCGGCGTTGTTTGGGCCCCTCCCGCCTTTTGGCCTAGCGAGCCCCCCTCTGCTAGGGCTTGCCTGTGATGTTCAAAGAGTTAGTCATACAACAAGTTGCTTGGCCCGCCGATGCGAGGCCTGCGGGGGCTACGGTGCTGGCGAGGGTTGCCCTCCCCAACGGCAACCCCTTGAAGGTCTAGTCCCCGCCGCGGAGGGCCGGGCGGCCCGAACAAATATTCGAGAGGGTCCCGTGGGTGTGAGGGACGATGTCTCTCCCATGGGCCCTTGCCAGGCGCGACGCCCCGCTGCTCATGGGCCTTGGAGGGTGGGCCATGGCCCATTAGGGTTTCTTGATGTGACTATCGGTCGCCGGATGTCGTTGGTTGCTGCGGGCTCGTCCGGCGGTCATCGCGCGTTCTTTGGGATCCATGCTGCTGCTCCAGGCGTGCCACTGCCGCCGCCCCCTATAAATATGAGCGGCGTGTGGGGGGAGGAGGAGCTCGTGTCCTTGATTTGGCGGTGAGCTGCTGCTGCTCTTCTCCACCGCTGCGGAGGTGGTTGCTGTCCCGCTGCTTGCTTAGGCAGGGCTCTGCGAAGGCTAGGCTCTTACTCTTGCCCTGCTTTGCTTCGCCGGCTGCGGAGGCTAGTTGTGTGCTGCCATGGCGCACCTGGGAAGAAGGCGGAGGTTCCCGCTTTGAGTTTCCGCGAGCCAAGTGACGAAAAGAAGTCGCTCAAGAAACCGGGCGGATCGGAGGTGGTTTTTCGAGGAAGTTGGCCCACCCTCCAAGCGGTGAGGTGGTGCCGCTGCCGGAGGCGGATGAAGTGGTGGTTTTCGTGGAATTTTCAAGGCCGAGCCGCTTCCCGGTTTGCAAGTTCGGTGCTTGAAGTGCTGCGGAGGTTCAACCTGCTCTTTCACCACCACTTCGTCGGTGCTTCCCAAGGCTCGCGATATGTGTGGGCTTGCCGATCCCTTAGTTTCGAGCCAGATGTGGATGGCTTTGTTGGTAGCCATGTCATCCGTGCTCAGCCTCGCCGAGCCGGCGAGCCTTCGGGTGCGGTGCTGCGTGCCCAATATGGGGTGTACACTTTTATCCCTCGAGCGGGTGTTGAGACTCCCGTTCCTTGTCAGAAGAGCGCGGTGGTCTCGCAAAACCGGTTAGAGCATTGGTTTTATGAGCCGATGCTTGTGAAGACTGATGGTGCCTATCGAGTGCTTGACGCTCTGCGTGTCATGTCTAGGCACGTGTGTGCACGGGACTTGGTTGAGGAATTTACCGACGCTCAGCTTTGGCTGTTGTGGTCGGCAGGTGTTTCCGAGGGTTGTGGAATCAGATGAGTACGCTTCGGTTGGGGCTGAAGGCTGTGGCGCCTGACCTGGCGCGAGTGTGGCCTGAGCTTGCTGAACATGTGGAGGGTGACCCGGCAGAGTTTCGTCGTTTGGTGATGGGGGAGGCGACTGCTAGTGCCGATTATTTGGTGGGGAAGCTTGATTCTCCGGAGGCTCTGAAGATCCGCGCTGCCCTCGACACTCGGCGGCAAGTCAATCAAGTTTTTGACGCGCTGGGTGCGGAGTACGACGATTGGCCGTCGGTTGCGGACATGGAGGCCGCTATGACGAGTAAGAGGAAACGCATATCAGGCCTGGCAACGGTGGTGAATGATGGGCGTGATGCTGGTCCTTTGCCGAAGCGTGGTCGTGGCGAGGGCTCCGCCAGGCAGAGGTTTGTGTCTGCTTCGTCCTCTCAGGCCGTTATGGAGGCGGGTGAGAGAGCCGCTAGCATGGGGTACCTTCTGGTTCCGGATAGTGACGAGGAGGTTGGCGATGAGGGGGCAGGCGCGGCTGGTGTTGGTGACAGTACGGAGGCTGGTGATTCTTCGGAGAGTGGTGGTGGCTCTAACTCTGGTGAGTCGGAGGATAGCGATGGGGAGGAGGACGAGGAAGAGGTGCAGGTTGACAGCCCACATGAGGGAACCCTGGGGCTGTGGGGGCTTCGCGACCGGTCGAGCACGGAGCCACCACGGTCGACCGGCGGTGCCGTGTGGGAGGATGGTGAGATGGTGGATGCCCTGACGAAGGTGATGCCGCGAGGGGGAAAAGCTCCATGGTGCTGTGCCTCCGCTTCGAGTCTTGCGCTGATCGCTTCTGAAATTAGGATTGAAGACGCAGATGTGGAGCTGCACACCGGCCCGGACCTTCATGGAAGCCACTTTGAGAGCACAGACGTTGAGCGGAGGTTCATCGGACGTGTTTTCAACAGGGTTCGACTGCTAGAGGTGGAGAAGCACCTTGCGAGCCGCCCCCTCCGTGATATTCATGCAGACATTGGCGTGAAGGTGGCGGAGCTCATGGTGCTACAACGCTCCGCTGCTATACGTGAAGAGTGGCAGGCTACTAAGCAAAAGGAGACCATCGAGTTTATGGAGAATGAGATGCGGGGCTTGGAGGGTGCGAGCAAAGGAGCGGGAAGGGGTGCTTTGAGGAGGTCGATGCTCAAGTCTAAAATTGTTGAATTGGAAGATGGAATGAAGGTCTTGCAGAAACGCAATGAAGAGCTTGCGGAGGAGGCAAGGCTGGCACGGGAGGGTCGGGCGGCGGCGGTGAAGGCTGCAGCGGGAAAGGTGGAGGCCCGTGACACGCCTTGGTACAAGCTGAAGTCCGTCGCCGCGAAGGTTGTCTTGGATGATGAGTTCCTTAGTGGCTTTTGTTGCCGCGCCTCGCGGCGCCATCTCTTGGCGGCCCTACCGCATTCGAGCCCTGGCTGAAGCATGAGGTGTCGGAATTGCGCCGGGTTGTGGGAGCCGTTGCTGACTTTGGCGCTAGTATAACGGCGGCCCTCGCCATCGAGGGGCCTTACGCCATCTTCGATGCAAACATGGGCCTCGATTGCCCAGACAAGAAAGCTTTCTTCCCTTCGGGAGCGGAGGTTAAGTCGGCCGCTACCGACGAAAGGCCAGCGCTTTGTCTCGCGTTTTCTGAAGTTGTTCGGTTCTCGAGGGGCCGCGCGGTTGCGCTTGAAATGGCGAAGGCGCGAAATGGGTAAAAAAAGGTTTGTGTGTTTTTTTTTCATCCCTATGGTTGGTTTGTGCGAGGCTGTATGTCGTGTACTTACTTGTTTTGTCTGTCTTGCTTCAGGTGGGGATGCCCTCCGCAACTTCGGCTAGGGCTGCTATTTGCGGTGGAGGTAGCTCGGAGGCTACCACGAGGTCGGTCGGGTTGTGACATCGGGGCCAAGAGCAATCGTGCCGATGTCGCCGCCGCGCGACTCTTCCCGAAGCGCTTGCTGCTGCGGTCGGTGCTCCGGAGGCGATTGATCCATCGACGGGCGCCAGGGGCCGCTGAAGGCCCATACCTCTCTACTGTTGCGTCTCCGTGCCGTCTTCGGGCTCCGCTACTACCGTGACCTCCGAGGCCGGTTGCCTCTGATTGTTCATGTGCTCGACGCTGCTGCCTACCGCCTGCGAGGGGCTCGGCCGGGCGCCAGGGGTGATTGGAGTATCGTGCGTAAGGATACGTTGTGGGTTGTGTTTTGGTAATTGTCTTTTTGAGAACTTTTTAGTGTCATGGTCTGAATCTGTTGCCTTTGAACAAAGCAGGCTTTGGTGAAGGACTTGGATGGTCATCAGTTTACTTGCTAATGTGGCTTCGAGTTTGGGTCTCTGTTGTTTGGTTTTGGATTTTGTTGTGCCGGGGGTCAGAGGGGCCTTCGCGGATGGTGCCTGAGATTGTTTCTTTGATGGCGCTCTGCCGACGTGCCTAGGTTTCGTGTGGGAAGGGGGCTCGGGTTGTGACTTGATACGTTGCTTGGGGTCCGACGCCCGCCTACGGATGTAGATATCAACGATGCGGAGGCTGCGGCTGTCATCCTTAGTTGTCGAGGGCCCTATCTCCTTTGGAGGACTCGCTCAGATTTGACCGTCACCGCGCTCGACGCCAACCACTGCCCAGGTCAGCCCGCCATCCCTCCTCTTTCCTCATGTCCGCAGCGACGCCCCCTATTTCCTTTAGCGAGGCTCGCTTGGTTTTGCGAAGGTAGCGGCAGCGGTCGCAGCGACGCCCCCTATTTCCTTTAGCGAGGCTCGCTTGGTTTTGTGAAGGTAGCTGTGGCTTGGTCGCAGCGACGCCCCTATTTCCTTTAGCGAGGCTCGTACAGAGGTTGTCTTGAGCCCCTAAGCGGGAGCCATTTGAGTTGTTGACTGCTCACGCGAGAGATTGTCAGCCCTAGCGGAGCTTCGCTAGGGTTGTGCCGCACAAAGGTTGTGCGGAGCCCTAGCGGAGCTTATTCGGGTTGTATTGTGCAGAGGTTGTGCGGGAGCCCTAGCGGAGCTTCCGGTGGGTTGTTGTTGTGCAGGGTTGTGCGGAGCCCCCAGTGGAGCTTCGCCGGGTTGTATCGTCGTCATGAGAGGTTGTCTGCGGGAGCCCCAGTGGAGCTTCGCTTGTATCGCATACGTGAGGTTGTACGGAGCCCCTAGCGGAGCTTCGCTGGGTTGTATCGTGCAGAGGTTGTGCGGAGCCCCTAGCGGAGCTTCGCTGGCTTGTATTGTGCAGAGGTTCTGCGGAGCCCCTAGCGGAGCTTCGCTGGCTTGTATTGTGCAGAGGTTGTGCGGAGCCCCTAGCGGAGCTTCGCTGGGTTGTATCGTACAGAGGTTGTGCGGAGCCCCTAACGGAGCTTCGCTGGGTTGTATTGTGCAGAGGTTGTGTGGAGCCCCTAGTGGAGCTTCGCTGGCTGTCCGTTTTACTGTTTAGGATTGGCTGAGACAGGGCGAAGCTAGTTGCTTCACCCGGCTCCCTTTTGGCGTAAGTTTGTCCTTGAGGGCTGCTCTGTTTTATGGTGGGGGCGGAGGTACTAGCCTCTATTACTTCCGTGCTACCCTCACTCGGGGCGCGGGGTGTATTTTTGTGAGCCTCGGCTTGTCTTGCCGACATATTGGCGAAGGTGTCATCGTAGTCGGGAGTGAAGTCTTTGTAGAGGTTTAGGCGAGCCGGGGCGAAATCGGTTTCTTCGCCCCGGCGGGGGCCAATCCTTGTGCCCTCCGTCTTTGCCGATGAGGGCTAGGTGCCACCACCCCGCCCCTTTCGGGCGGAGGTCCCTCTTGCATATTGCTGTTTTTCGGGGTAAGTCCCGCATGCATTGGTTGGAGGTGGTGCCTCATATATATATAAAGAACTTTGTGCCCACTTCGTGAGAAATAAATGGGTGCAGCCCTTGGTGTTGCATAACTTCTTACACAACCCCTGGGGTGTCATATTATGCACATGCGAATGACCTTGCAACACAAAGTTAATTTCAGCATCGAGTAAAACATAAGTTTGCTTTTGCGAGCCCCTGTCATATCTTGCCAAGGTGCTCGACTTCTTTGTTTGCCTCCGCGCGACTCATACTCGGAGGGCGCGGGGCGCTATTTGCGTGCCCCTGACATATCTTGCCAGGGTGGCCGACTTTGTTTTGCCTCTGCGCGCTGCTCATACTCGGGCCTGGGGGCCGCTTTTGCGTGCCCCGATGTATCTTGCCGTGGTGCCCGACTTTTTGTTTGCCTCTGCGCTGCTCATACTCGGAGGGCGCAGGGCGCTGCTAGCGTGCCCCTGACGTATCTTGCCGGGGTGCCCGACTTTTGTTTGCCTATCGCTGCGCTCATACTCGAGGGGCGCGGGCGCCGTTTGCGTGCCCCGGCGTATCTTGCCGGGGTGCCCGACTTTTGTTTGCCTCCCGCGCTACCCATACTGGGGTGCCGGGGGCCGATCTGAACCCCTGTCATATCTTGCCAGGGTGCCCGACTTTTGGATGCATAAAGCTTAATAAAGTGAAGGTAAAATGAATATGTAAAGTTGCGAACGTGAAGTAAGCGATCGACAATAAAGACAAATATTGATGAGGCTCGAATGAGGTCGTGGATCGAAGCCGATTCGAGATCCCTGCAAAGGCAGCCATGATAGAAAGTGTTGAGGCTCGAATGAGCCAAATTCATATCCCCGCAAAGTCAGGCGCGACATGTAGTAGTGCGGCTCCGAATGAGCCGAAATCAGATTCCTGCAAAGGCAGGCACGACTGATAGTAATGGGGGCTTCGAATGAGCCAAATTTAGATCCCTGCAAAGACAAGCACGACAAATAGCAATGGGGCTCTGAATGAGCCGAGTTCAGATCCCTGCAAAGACATGCATGACAGATAGCAATGGGGCTCCAAGGGAGCCGAAATCAGATCCCTGCAAAGGCAGGCATGACTGATAGCAATGGGGCTCTGAATGAGGCGAGTTCAGATCCCTGCAAAGACATGCATGACAGATAGTAATGGGGGCTTCGAATGAGCCGAATTTAGATCCCTGCAAAGACATGCACGACAGATAGCAATGGGGCTCCAAGGGAGCCGAAATCAGATCCCTGCAAAGGCATGCACGACAGATAGCAATGGGGCTCCAAGGGAGCCGAAATCAGATCCCTGCAAAGGCAGGCACGACTGATAGCAATGGGGCTCTGAAGGAGCCGAGTTCAAATCCCTGCAAAGGCAAACAAACCATATAGCGATTTTAGGAGTATGAGGGGTGCTGCGACCCTATCGGATCCCCGACCTTTGGTTGCCTCTGTACTGCTCATATTCAGAGCATGCAGCGTTTACTATTTGCGGAGGTTTGTGGAGTCAGAGGCGGAGTCGGTTGCTCCGCCCGAGCAGTATCAATCCTTGTACTTAACTTTGTGCCGATGATGGCATGGTGCCACCACCCAGCCCCTTTCGGCGAAGTGATGCTGACCCCGCGCACTGCTATGTGCTTCATGGGTTGCTCTTGGGCAAGTGTGACATCCCTTTGGATGGTTTTGAGTGTGGTGAATGTTTGATTCCGCGAGGGGTGTGCTGAGGCCTGCATTGAGATGTGTAGCTCTTCATGACAGAGGTTTGTTAGCATGAATTCTAGATGCTGAAAAAAAATTGAAGAGAAAAATTTTCGTGCGGAGGTATGGAACATTGCAGTTGCAGAGTTGAGCTAAGCGAAAGCAAAGGTTGTGAAATATTTAGAGGGGGTGTTACCTTCTGAGTTCTGCGAAGGACCTGTGGCCAAATAGATAGGAGTTCTATAACGGGTTAGTTTGGGAGGGTAAGAGCATACGTACAAAGCTGATGACCTGCATGTTAGCACAAAATAATTTTGATATTCCTAAAGCTTAAGTCTTTCCTTTGGGCACTGTAAGACTAGACATGCTACGAAGGTGTGGTGACAGACTGCCTTAGAACACTTGGGCGAAGTATACCAGGACCTTGCCGGAGCCAAATGTGCCCGAAGGTTTGGTGATGGAAGACTGCTCAGCGGTAGTTGTATAGTTTCCTCGAGGATAGCCTCGCGAGGTTGGATTGATTGTAACGGAGGTACCTTTGTTGGCGCCCGCAGAGGGCTCCCTACCATCGCGGTTTAATCTTTGTGCAAGGCAGAGGTGCCCTTGGCCGCAGTCATGGAGGCCTGTCGTTTGCTTCTCGGCTATGAGGAGAACGCCCGGTGGGTCGCGGCCGTAGGTGGGGCGTGAGCCACCTATGGAGGTTGTTGATGACGACACGCTTGTTGAGGTGGTGGTCGACGCCGCCGGGTCGAACGCATAAGCTCTTTGCGAAGGTGTTTGCCGGGCACTATTGGTGTCACCGAGTAACGGCGTTGGCACTTTGGGTGGTTGGCATTCGCCGATGCCGGAGGCGAGCCCCCGAAGGCCGCAGCGAAGGTGCGATCGATGTCGCCGTAGTCGAAGCCAAGCCCCCGCCGGCTGCCGGCAGCCGGTCGCGATCGATGTCGCGTGGTCGGAGGTGAGCCCCTGCAAAATGCCGGCGAAGATGCGATCAATATCGCCGTAGTCGGAGGCGCAGCCCCTTGCTGAAGCTGCCGGTGAAGGTACGATCAATGCTGCCGTGGTCGGAGGCGAGCCACTTTGCCGAAGCTGCTGGCGAAGGTGCGATCAATGTCGCCGTAGTCGGAGGCGGAGGCCCTTGCGATCTGCCGGCGAAGGTCGCGATCAATGTCGCCGTGGAGGGGCGAGCACCTTGCCCGGGGCGCGGTGAAGGTGCGATCAATGTCGCCATAGTCGGAGGCGAGCCCCTTGCCGTAGCTGCCGGCAAGGTCATCGATGTCGCCAGAAGGTGAGCCTTGCCAGGCCGGCGAGCACCAATTGCCGTAGTCGGAGCTGCCGTGAAGGTGTGATCAATGTTGCCGTGGTCGGAGGCGAGCCACTTGCCGAGGCTGCTGGCGAAAGGTGCGATCAATGTCGCCGTAAAGGTGCAAGCTCCGTCGAAGGTGCGATCGCGCCCGTAGTCGGAGCGGACCCACTCGAAGGCTGCCGGCGTTGAAGGATGACTGGACCCACACACTTGGCAAAGGCCACCGGGGCAATTTCCCAGAAGGTGTATGTAAATATACTGAATATGAGTGTAGACGTGGATAATGAGCACTCGGCTCGGTCCATCAGTGACAAGGGTGGTCCCGTCGGTCAATGGTAAAGGGTATAAGAGCCTCGCGTTGGAGGACTGGCTGGGGTTGGTATCGCGATTATATGCCCCGCTGGGTTAATACAAATATATGCAATGTTTTGTACACGTTTTGCACAAATTGAGGTGTTTTGAGTACTTAGCTCCTTGATGCACCAACAAGGGGCAAACTACGCTGGGACCTTGCTTGGTGCCGAGCTTGGCCGAGTGCCGAGCTCACTTGGCATGGACAAATTTTGATGGGGGCTCCTCCATCGCGGTGGAGGCGTCTGGCTATCATTGCGCCCTCGTAGAGCTACTTTGTCTGCTTCACTTTGTTTAGTACGCGGCGGAGGTTGCTTTGCTCTAGTGCTGGCCGAGGTTTGCTCGGCGGAGGCACTGCTCCACCACGAAGGTGGCCTGGTTCTCCTTCCTCGATGATGGTTACTTCATCTTGTCGCCAGGAAGACGTGCACCTGCAAAAATGGAAGGTCCTCGCATGGCGTGTTCAGCGGTGAGACCCTTGCGAAGGCCATGCCTGACCCTCACGGGACGTTGCTAGGTTGCACTACGGAGATCCTGTTCCGTCCGGCCTCGACGAAGGCTAGGCGCGGAGGTTGCCCCTCATGGCGGTGACGGCAAGAGCCGCTCCGCCAAAGCGCGGCGAAGGTCGCTGCATTGACAAGCGGTGGGTTATACTGATAAGCCTCACGTGGGCAACTCCACGTTGTTTCTGGACATGTGTGCCCGATCGAAGGTAGCCTCCTTGGTAGTGACGAAAGAAAGAAAATGGTGGAAAAAAATCCGTTAGTCCCATCATAGACATGAGTAAATTAAGTGTATATGACTGTGCATGAAAAGCATTGGGAAAAAATCGTAGTCCCATCGAAGGTGTCTTGGTGAGGGTGGCTCCGCTCAGTCAGAGCGAGTGTAGTGTTTTCGTGACTTTTCGATCGGACCCCACGGACGGCGCCAACTGTGGGGGTCACTCCCGCCCCTCTGGCCTTCGCTACCGGAGGTAGCGGGAGGAGGGGCGAGGGCTTCCCACAGAGAGAGGAATGACATGAAGGAACCGACGAAGCGAGTAGTCGACGGAGGGCCTCGCCTTGGTCTCACCCTGCTAGAGTTGCCAAAGGTGGGAGCGGCGGAGGGCAGCACGAGTGTTACGAAGGGAGCGGACGACAGAGGGCCTCCGCTTGGCTTCACCCCTCACTAGAGTTGCCGAGGGTGGGAACTAGCGGAGGTAGGTGTGAGTATAAAAGAACAAGACTTGCGTAGCTATCTAAGACTGTGATTTGATTAAATGGCAATGAATCCTGCTCTTGACCGGCCTCCTTCCCGGGTGCCCGTACCCGAGTATTTATAGGAAGCTGAGGGGTCGGGTGGCCGCTTTACAACATGGTACATGGTAGGTAGGAATTTGTACATGCTGATGAGTGGGCCCATGCCGGGGCAAAGAGGTATTTTACCCTCACAGGGGTATAATGGTAAACACACATGACTCCCTAGACTGCTGCCGCCTGATAGGGTTTCTCTTCCCGCCGCCAGCCTCCATGGCTCGACGGCTCAGCCTTCTCGTGGCGCCCGCCCGCCGGAGATTGGTTCCAGCGTCCTCGGCTATCGCTGACCCTCCGCTTGGGTCCTCGGGATGACGATCGGGCCTTGACCCTCGTATTGATGATTGACGGAGGCCTTGCCTGGGAGTAGAGCCTGCGGTCGCTTGGGTCTTCTTATGCCCTCTGATCTTGCGGAGGCCCCTTTGCTGGGCCAGTCGATGACATTGTCTTGGCTTGCAGGTGAAAGGTTGACGGAGGCCCCTCCGAAGAGTGGAGCGGAGCTTGGCGTTGTTTGGGCCCTCCGCTGCCTTTTGGCCTAGCGGAGCCCCCTCTGCTAGGGCTTGCCTGTGATGTTCAAAGAGTTAGTCATACAACAAGTTGCTTGGCCCGCCGATGCGAGGCCTGCGGGGGAACTGCGGTCTTTGGCGAGGGTTGCCCTCCCCAATAAGTTTTGTTTCTTCTATTTTGGAGTATATCCGCCTTCCTCAAGATCTTGTTGTGTCGTGGAGGGAATTTCTTCCGCAAGTTCCTCAGCGCTTCCGCTATTTTGCAGGAGATGTTGCGGGAAGGCTTCTGAAGAGTTCTCTTCACTTTCTGCATGCCTTGTCTCTAGAGCTGCCCATCACTCATGTTGTGAACGAGTTACATTTAGATGAGCATCGGGAGATCATGGGCCGGGAGGACCCTGTTGTTGATATGTCTATAGAAGCTCTTGTTGGCACCATGGACTTGGAACTTGTTGAAATAGGTAGCATAGACTTTGATGGTACCTATGTGCCCCATGAGTAGCGGCTTTGTCTGCTTGTAATTAAGTACTTTCTGGTGTGGCCTGTTTCTGATGGCCCTTTTGAATTCTTGATCGAAGTTTCTTTTCTGTTTGAATCTTCTTTTAATCATCGAGTTGCTTTTGTTTGCTTGACTGCTGGAGCCTTGCTCTTGTTTTTTGGGGCTTCTTCTTGATGCCGCCGAGTGGCAGTAGTTGTAGAGGCTTGCTCTTTATCGTCAGAGCTCTTCTCTGGTGCTCGGGACTTCTTTCTTGTAGTCACCGAATATGTAGTGGAGGCTTGCTCCAGGTAGTCTTCTGAGTTCTTTCTTGCTCTGGTGGTCGTCATGTCTTGCCATGTAGAAATGTGGGAGGCCTGCTCCTTGTAGTCTTCAGAGTTCTTCCTTGCTCTGGTGATCGGCATGTCTTGCCGTGTAGAAATGTGGTAGGCCTGCTCCTGTTGCTCAGAGTTCTTTTTCTCTGTTATTCAGTGCGTCTTGCCATGTAGATGTAGAGGAGTGTTGCTCCTTCAGAGTTCTTCTTCTCTGGTAGTCAGGACCTCTTTCTTGTGGTCGTTGTAATGTAGTGGAGTCTTGCTCCTTGAGTTCTTCTTCTCTCGCGGTAGTCGGGGACCTCTTTCTTGTGGTCGCTTGTAATGTAGTGGAGTCTTGCTCCTTCAGAGTTCTTCTTCTCGATAGTCGGGGACCTCTTTCTTGTGGCTGTTGTAATATCTTGGAGTCTTACTCCTTGTCTTGAGTTCATCTCTGCGGTATTCGTGACTTCTTTTACGGTAGTCGTTGAGTTGAGGTAGCGGGAGTCTTGCTCCTTCGAGACCTTCTTCTTCTCTCTCTCTCGGTACTCTCTCAGGACCTCTTTCTTGTGGTCAGCTTTGTAATGTAGTGGAGTCTTGCTCCTTGTCGTCGAGTTCTTTTCCTCGGCATTCAGCTCGTCTTTTAGAAAACTGCCGAGTAGATATGTTGGAGTCTTGGTCCTGATAGAGTTTTTCACTCTTGGTTGGTGCCACTTCTAGGCAAGGAAGCTGCCCAAGGTGTCGCAAGGACTCGTCCTTGGTGTTCCTTTGATATAACGAGAATCCGGGACCATTGAAGTGCTCTTCGGTTTGTAGGTCGAGATGGCCGGGTTTTGTTTCACAAAGACTTCAACCATCCCGCCTATAAGGCTGCTCTGCCTCTAGAGATCGTAGTGAAACGGTGGGCTCATTTAAGAGCTCTTCACACGTACACGTGCCTGGTTTCGAAAGGCCACCCCCTTTCTTGGGGCATAATGGCTCTTTCCGAGCTCATAAGCCTCTGCGACCTAGTGTGCCGTTCCTGTCCTCACCCGAGCTACAGTCACGATCTTCCACTAGGATTTAGGGAGTGGACACTATTCCATAGTTTGGACTTCACGTTTGATCCATCCCACGGAGATTTCGTTTGTTGCGATGTTGACCTCTTTTCTAATGAGGTTGTCTTGGGTTCTCTTTATGGATAGAGCCTTCTGAGTTGGCTGATGTGCCAAGAGTTTCTGACATCTTCGCCTTCTAGTGTCATCAGCTCATATGTCTCGGGGCCTAGTACTCTTTTGACGATGTAGGGTCCTTCCCATGGACTGAGTAGCTTGTGCTTTCCTTCGGTTTTTTGGACTCCCTTGAGTACTTGATCTCCTTGATTGAGTTTTCTCGGTCGAGTGCTCTTGTCATAGTGCCTTTTGAGCTCTTGCAGATATCTAGCATTCTGCAAGGTGGCATCTGTTCGACCTCTTCCGCACAGTCAATCTCGAGTCTTCTTGTTTGCTCTCCTTCTCCTTCTTCGTATTGCTCTATTCCCAGGGAGCTCCAAATTAGGTCCGCTGGAAGGACTGCTTCTGACCCGTATGTGAGGAAGAAAGGAGAGTAGCCGGTTGCTCTGCTGACTTGAGTTCTTAGTCCCCAGACGACTTTTGGTAACTCTTCTATCCGTTTGGCTCCATAGTCTTTGAGTTCTTCGTATAGTCTTGGCTTCAGCCCGGTGAGGATTAGCCCGTTGGCCCTTTCCACTTGTCTGTTGGCTTGAGGGTGAGCCACTAATGCATAGTCGATGCGAATTCCACAATCTTGTGCCCAATCTTCAAATTTTGCTGCTATGAAGGGTGATCCCAGATCTGTGATGATTCTGTTGGGCATCCCGAATCTATGCATGATCTCTTGGATGAACTCTCTTGCCTTTGTGGAGCTGAAAGGTCACTAGCGGCTTGTATTCTATCCACTTGGTGAACTTGTCGATGGCGATGTAGATGTATTCATATCCTCCTTTTGCACTTTTGAGTGGTCCGACTTGATCGAGTCCCCAGCACGAGAAAGGCCATGATGGTGGTATGCATATGAGGTTGTTGCCGGGACATGTGCTTGTCTTGCAAAACATCTGGCATCCTTTTGCATCTTCTGACGACTTCTTCAAGTCTTTTCGGGCTGTTGGCCGTAATATCCCCTTCTGAATGCTTTTCCCACGAGGGTTCTCGACGCTGCGTGGTTTCCGCAGCATCCAGAATGGATCTCCTTGAGGATTTCCTTTCCTTGATCAGAGCTTATGCATTTGAGTAGTACTCCTGATGATGCCACTCTCTTGTATAGCTTGCTTCCAACTAGGGCGTAATTTTTGCTCCTTCTTAAGATTACGGCGGCTTCGTCTTATCGGCGGGGTAGCGTCTTGTCTTTGATGTAGTTGATGATGTCTTGGATCCATGATCTTTGTTGCTAGATCTGCTGATATTGTCATCACTTCAGCCGGAGGTTGTTCCGATCCGTTGTCTTCATTGAGGATTTCTTTAATTGACGGCTTGGTGAGCTCTTCGATGAATACTCCTGGGGGGACTTGTGCCCTGTCTGATCCGAGTTTGGCTAGGACATCTGCCGCCATGTTTGAATCTCAGAGGACGTGCATGATCTCTAGACCCTGGAAGTTCTTTTCTAGTTTACGTACTTCTGCGCAGTAGAGACCCATGTTTTCCTTGGTACAGTCTCACTCCTTGTTGACTTGGTTGATCACCATAGCGGAGTCGCCGTAGACTTGTAATCTTTTGATTCCCAATGACCTGGCGATCTTGAGGCCATGGATGAGAGCTTCATATTCAGCTTCATTGTTGGTAGCTTGCCACATGATTTGCAGCACATATTTGAGTTGTTTTCCTTCTGGTGATATGAAGAAAATTCCTGCTCCGGCTCCTCCGAGCTTTAGGGAACCATCAAAGTACATGCTCCAGCAAATCTTGATATCTTCGGGTGCCGGTTGTTGTAGCTCTGTCCATTCTGCTACAAAATCTGAGAGAGCTTGGGACTTGATTGCTCTTCGGTGTGAACTCTAGATTTAGTGATCCGAGCTCTACTGCTCACTTTGATATGCGTCCTGTTGAATCTCTGTTGTGTAGGATATCTCCCAGTGGTGAGTCTGTAGCCACTTGTAATTTTATGGCTGTCGAAGTAGTGCCGTAGCTTCCTTGATGTGATCAGTATGGAATAGAGTAGTTTTTGTACGTGGGGGTATCTAGCCTTTGACTCAGAGAGAACCTCTCTCACGTAGTAAACTGGCCTCTGCACTTTGTAGATGTGTTCGGGCTCTTCTCTTTCCACCATGATGGCTGCACTGACCACTGTATTTGTTGCCGTGATGTATAGCATCAAGTCTTCTTGTTTCTTCGGTGGAGTCAAGATTGGTGAGGTGGTGAGGTATTGCTTGAGCTCTTCGAAGGCTTTGTTTGCTTCCTCTCGTCCACTCAAACTTCCCTTTTGTCTTGATGAATTTGAAGAACGGTAGTCCCTTTTCTCAAGTCTTGATATGAATCTGTTCAATCTTTGCCATGCATCCTGTGAGTTTCTAGACGTCTTTCACGCTTCGGGGTTGCCTCATCTCTGTGATGGCGTTGATTTGTTTGGTGCTGGCTTCGATGCCTCTGTTGCTGACCAAGAAACTGAGTAATTGTCTCGAAGGTATGCCAAAAACGCATTTTGTTGGATTAAGCTTCCACTGCCACCTTTTTAGGTTGTTGAAAGTCTCCTCCAGGTCTTGGATTAGAGTGTCAGGCTCTTTTGTCTTCACCACTACATCGTCGACGTATTCTTTGGCGTTTCTGCCAATCTACTTTCCTAAACAAGTCTGTATTGCTCTTTGATACGTTGCTCCGGCGTTCTTTAGGCCGAAGGACATTGTTTTGTAGCAGTAGGCGCCGAACGGAGTGATGAAAGAGGTTTTGCTCTGATCTTCTCTTTTGAGTGCAATCTGATGATATCCCGAATAGCAATCCAAGAACGATAGTAGTCTTTGATCCTGGCTTGTGGAGTCCACTATCCGGTCAATTCTTGGTAACCCAAATGGATCCTTTGGGCAATGCTTGTTCGGATCTGTGTAATCGGCGCACATGCGTCATTCTCAAGTGTTCTTCTTTTGGACGAACAGGGTTTGCTAACCAATCCGAATGTAGTATCTCTCTGATGAATCTGCCGTGAGTAGTTTCGCGATCTCCTTCTTGATGGCTTCTTTCTTCTCGGTGAGAATCTTCATAGTCTTTGTCTAATTGGCTTGAGCCTTGATTGATATCAATTCTGTGCTCAGCCAACTCTCTTAGGACCCCTGGCATATCCGCTAGTTTCCAAGCGAAGATGTCCTTGTGATGCCGAAGAAAGCTGGTGAGCGCGAATTCCTATTTTTCAGATAGGTGCGCACTGATGATCATCGTCTTTGATGGGTCACCAGTTTGAAGGTCAATATGCTTGACGTCCGCTTCTTGTGGGGGTGCCAAGATTGCTTGTCTCTTGGCCGGTATCTCGAGTTCTTCTGGATTTATCTTCTCCACGATCTTGTCGATTTCTTTCTTTTCCAAGAGTTCTTCTGCCTTTGCTGTGATCTGGATCGCTTGTACGTCACAATCAAAAGCTTTCTTGAGGTCTCCTCTTAGTGAAAGAACTCCATGTGGTGCTGGCATCTTCAGCAGTAGATATGGGTAATGAGGTATTGCCATAAACTTGGCAATTGCTGGCCTCCCCATGATTGCGTGATATGGTGACTCAAGATCCACCACTTCGAACTTGATGTACTCTGTTCTGTAGTTGTTTGGAGATCCAAATGTGACTGGAAGGGTGACTTGTCCTACTGGTATCGTTGCACGTCCTGGAACGATGCCGTAGAAAGGCGTGTTCGACGGAGCGATCAAACCAGAGAGGTCTAATCCCTGTGAATATGATGTTGAGTCCAGCTCCTCCGTCGATTAGTACCTTGGTTACTGTGACCCCTGCTATTGTGGGTTCTAGAACCAGAGGGTATAGGCCTGCATTGCCTAAGCTTCCACGGATCCTCCCTTGTGAACCCGAATCGGGTATTGGCACCGGTTGAGGTAGCGAGGTGTAGCCGGTTCGCCGCCATTATTCATCGGTGATAGCTTGTCACGTAAACTTGCTCTTTGATCCGGGAACTCCAGAGAATATGACGTTGAGACCTCTTGTAGCTTCTTTGGTAGTTTCCGGATCTGGCTCATCGCCTAATTCCTTTTTCTCTTCACAGGTCCTCCCTTTTCTGGGGGCTGGCTGTTGCTTGCTTTGTATTTTTCTTGAAATGTGGTGTAGCTGCCCGGTGTGTCTTGAGCCTGGATGGTATATGCATGGGAGCTCTTCCAACAGTGATGCCACCCTTGTTGAATCTTTGCTTGAAAAATTTCTTCGGCTTGTCCCCCCCGGCAACTATGTTGTTTGGTCCCCGCTTCTTGTTGAATTGAGGGTTGTTTTGTTCCTTCTTTTGATTGTGCGAACTCTTTTTTGTCCGGGAACCTTTCCCTTCTTTCTTCTGCTCAATCATCTTCTCAATGGTTTGTTTGAATTGCTTGTTCATCTTAGGATTATCCTTGTAGAAATCGAGAACGCCATCTTGTGAAGATTTCATTCTGAAGGCATCAATCACTTCTCTTTCTCTGATGTCATGCACTTGAGATCTCATCTCGCCCGAATCGTCAATAGAAATCCTCAAAGTTTCTCCAAGCTTCGTTTGAGTCCTTTGAGCTCTGTCTCGAGTGATCGGGTGAGTTATGATTCTGTGAAGTTGTTGCGAGAATGCTTTACGCAAGTCTTCCCAATATCTTATTGAGCCTTCTTCAATCTTGTCGAACCATTGGGTGGCATAGCTTCCAACGCCATTGGAAAGAATAAAGCCTTGGCGTCATCGTCTCCTCCGGCTAGCTCAATGGATTGTGAATAAACTTCGGAGCCATTGCCTGGGCTCTGTCTTGCCGTCATACATGGAGTGGTTTGATGGTTTGAATTTGGCGGGTATCTTGACTTTTTGTAGCCTTTCCGCGAAACAAGGGAACCTGTCGTACCCTCCTGTTGACTTTTCTTCAAATCTTCCGAGAGTCCTTTCATCCCTTCTCCTTTCTGGGGTTCTTTCATCCCTGGTCTTTTCCAGGGTTCTTGCTGGCCGGTAACTTGACTCGACCACTTCCTCCCCGTGGTTGGGCCTTGGGGTAAAACTTCTTCTTGGGGCTCTTTGACTTCTTTCGTCGTCCCTACGAGGTAGCCTTGGCTGATTAGAGTTATTTCCTAGCGTACCTAGCCTTCGAAGACGTTTCCCCTGCTCCCTTGTATCGAGAGTTGTTCATCCTTGAGCGTGTCGGCCTTATGTTTCCTCCCGGGGTTGTTTTAAGAGTGCTTCCTTCACGAGTCTCTCATCCTCATTCGGATGTGGCCCACTTGCTTTGCGAAATGTTACGCTAACTCCCTTATCCTCTCGTGGGTTGAGTTGCGTTTGTCTTCGGCTTCTCTTTCAGCCTTCTTTCTATCGTACTCTTCCACGATCGGCTTCATATTGTTTCGGATCTCTCTTTGGTGGATAGCTCTGTTTCTTCGTCCTCCTCTCGGCTGTTCTTCTTCGGTCGATCTTGCTGTGTTCTTCGACTCATTTTCTTTAGTTCTTTCATCGGCGAGATGTCAGAGGTCTTCATCGATGATCGGCGTCGGGTGCTTCCGGGAGGTGGAGCGGTGATCGGGCTCTTCTTGCCATCATGACTTCTCTGCCCCAACCGAGCTTTTGGCCTCCACTCCTTTTTCCGGAGCTCTTCTTGGTGATCCTTGTCTTATGGATTCAGCGGCAATCACGGCTTGTCGTACCCTTTTTCTTTGAGAGTTCTTGGCCAATGGATTATGCGATCGTCCTTAGTTCTTGTCGAACAAGGCCTTGCT
Organism: Hyparrhenia diplandra; assembly: GCA_015847255.1. Classification (NCBI taxonomy): domain Eukaryota; kingdom Viridiplantae; phylum Streptophyta; class Magnoliopsida; order Poales; family Poaceae; genus Hyparrhenia; species Hyparrhenia diplandra. The sequence goes on along the minus strand of JADLZK010012051.1, from coordinate 42,388 downwards.
GTGCTCCCTTTAGAGGAATCTCTATCTTCTTCATGAAATTCTTTCGAAGCTAGAGTTGATAGGTTGCGGTAGCATTGTGTAGTCCGTTGGGGAATTGGAAAGGCAACTCCGAGTTGATATTAGAGTTGTTTCCATCTTGGTTCACCATGTCGGGTTGGAATCAAAGTAGTCTTCGAGCCGTGTTCGAAGTTGATCTCCGTTTCGGTTCGAAGTTGCTGTCCGTATTAGACTTGAAGCTGTTTTCGAATCAAAACCGTGGTTGTCCTCCAAATCCGCCTCATAGCCGTTGTCTTCTTTTGTGGTGAACTCGGAAATTGTCAAGCGCTTGAGCTTCTCGGCGAGTTCGGTGCTTTCATTCCTGGGATCTTTGAGAAGGTAGCTTCGGATCTTGCCATCACCACCAAGCTCGCAAACCCAGGAGCCAAAAACGAAAGTTGATCCCGCCGGTGAGCCCATGATGTCGTGGTCCGCCGAGCTCTCGTGCTGAAATCCGATGAAAGCCCCTACCTGGCGCGCCAGCTATGGATGTTTTATGACCGAGAGCCTGCCACGGGGTAATCCGGGCAGGTGTTCGGGCTTCGAAGAACCTAGAACCCGGCGGTGTGTTGCGCAGTCGACAATGAGAGCGGGTTTTTATACTAGTTCGGGCCCTCGATCTGTGAACGAGTACAGACCTTTACGTCCAGTCGGCGTTAGCCTGTTTTTTATTGACGGGGTCAACCGGAGGACCTGCAGCCTCGGTTGCGTTGTGTACAACTGAGTTGTTCTGCGTTGGGTTGTTAGCGAGGTGTCCCTCGGCCGTCTTTTTATATCAAGGAAGGGACAGAGGGGGGCTAATCTGCGGTCCTAGTCGGATACAAAGAGGGCTGTCCGAGGAGAACTCGAACTACTAATCCCTACTGAGATCTGACTAGGTTTATCCTCGATTACAATCGAAGTCACCGTAGCCTTGCTTCCGCCGCCTTCTTTGGTAAGTCGAGCCGTGGGCCAGAAATAGAACCAGCGGTTGACTTGGTAGAGTACTTTAGTAGTACCGCATCCACAATAAGTTCCAAATATATTGCTAGGATAAGTGATATCCTTCAAAAATAGCATAGATGAGAAACATATATATAGAGCCGCCGAGCCCACCGGCACATACCCACCATTTTCAACAGGTTGAGAACTTTACCTGCAACATGGTGGGATAAAACCCTGAGTACTAGAATGTACTCAGCTAGACTTACCCGACATGAGAGAAATAAAAAGACTCTCAAGGATGTGCAAGGCTTAATTGGTGGAGATGGTTGGATAGCATAACTTTGCAAAAGGAGTATTACTATCATGAGTCCTTAATTTCAATATTTTAGTCATGTTTTAGCATCAAATTCAATGAAGCTTATTATAGCTAGATTTGCACCAATTCTTAGCAATCACTTAATTAATAAGCATCACAATAGTAACCATATCCGGTTTGTCATATAATCATCATAACCATCATGTTCCATCAAGTGTTACTACGAATGAAGGAAGCCCGGTCATGTTTCTCACTATCCGGGAGAGACGGCGATTCGAATCGATCGCAACCAGCTGGGCAGAAATAGTAAATATAGCCAACCGTGTCAGAGAAGAAGTAACCATCCTATATGCGGGCGACACGAAATCACCCGGCTTCTATCGGTCTAAGCCTAGCTAAGCATAGATCGACCTAATGATACTAGTAAGGGTATATGTATGTATATATAGTGGACAAGGTAGGGAATATGCATCAACGGTGTCTTCCAACTCCTAACACCTAATGCATCATACAAAAGTTATACTTATGTGTATTTATAAAAAGAGAGGGTAGGAGACTTAGAATGCTCGGGAGCTTGCCGAGATCAACACTAGCTCAGTGTTTTGTTAGCTTGCACCGGCTTGGGGAAACATCTCCACTCTCACATGCACTCCAGTGGGTCTTTCCACCTTTAGGATTCGTCCACCAAAAACCGTCTTGCGGTTCGTCTCCACGTCACATGCTTCGCGTCCATGTGCTGTACATCTAGCGTACCTAGATGAGATCACTACTGGAAAAAAAAATTAATGGTGGCGGTTTTTTTTTTTTTAACGGTGAGCTAGGGTCACGGTTAATCCGTGATTAACGGTGGCGGTTTCCAAAAAAGGGCCAATTGTGCAACTGCGCCTGTTTTGAGGTCTAATTGCTCGTTTGCCCCTATTTTTTTTAACTTTGCACGGTTGCCCCGTTTTTGAAACTGAAGCCTCCAGTTGCCCCCTATCCCGTGAAGTCAACTTAACGGTGTTAAGTAGAGGGTGAAAAGACAAAAATGCCCTCAACATGAATGACCCAAGAATCAATCCGATTTTTTTTTTCTACAGACTTATTGTGCACTTATCTTGGACAAATGACAATATATATTTTCTATAAATTCAAATTCGGCATAATATTTGCACACAATTTTACCACAAGCTTCTCGTTTAAAAAAATCAAGCACAAGCCAAAATGATTAAATAATGCTGCTCCTCACAGTGCTCCCTCTCTGGCTCTCTCTGTCTTCAAACTGCAATCCAGCAGCAGTAAGCAGCCTGCAAGCACACGGCAGCAGCGGCACCAACAGCCTGAAAGCACAACAACGCCGCGGCAGCAGCGGCGGCGGCCGCGGCAGCAACCAGCAGCGACAGCGCACGCGGCAGCAAGCACCAGCGCGGCGGCAAGCCACAGCGCACGGCCAGCCGCGCGGCCGCCGGCCCGCTGAGAGACGCCCCTGCGGCGCCGCCCGCCCGCCCGCTTCGCCCGAAGTCCGCCCGCGGCCGCCGGCCGCCGGAAACCTAGCGCCGCCTCAACCCTACCGCCCGCTCGTCGCGCGTGAGGCGGGGAGATGCCCTTTTAGGATAAGGGGCAGTCCGTCCATTTCCATTTTCCTATTTCTCAAACAATTTTTTTGGCCCTAAATTTTTAAGCAAGCCCGGCGGAGAAGGAAAATAGGGCGGGACGGTAGGTTCAGTTTCAGAAAACAAGGGCAACCGTGCAAAGTTAAAAAACGGTGGCAAACGAGCAATTAGACCTCAAAACAGGGGATTTGCACAATTGTCCCTTCCAAAACACGCCCGGTTAATCAATAAAAAAAATAAAAAAAATCTAGGCCGCCGCCGATCGGGCCACCGCGCCCCGCCGGATCTGGAGGGCCGCCGCCGGAGTCCCCAGATCCGCCGCCCGGATCCGCCGCCCGGGAGCTGCCCCCGGCCGCTAGCCCCGGATCTGGAGGGCTCGGGTTAATGGAGCGCCCGCCCGATGGGCCTTGGCCCGGACCCGCCGCCGCGCTACTGGATCACCCGCTAGGGTTTCGCCATGTGTCGGGGAGCACTGCCGCGCCGCCGGATCCGCGCGCGGAGGTGGAGGGCAGCGCCGCCGCGCCGGGATCCCGCACCACACGGGACGTCCGGAGCCGCGGATCCCGCCCTCCACCGCCCGGATCCCAGCGCCGCCGCCGCCGGATCCCGCTGGATCCGACCTCCACCGCCGGATCCCGCCGCTGTGGTGAGGAGAGGGAGTGGAGGAGGTGAGGATCCGGCGGTGGAGAGGGAGTGGAGGAGGTGAGGATCCCAAGGCCGCCTCGACCGACCCACGCCCGGCGCGACCGGTCCCTCCCCACGCCGCCACAACCCGCGCCACCATTCCCCTCACGCCAGAGGGGAAGGGGGGGCGGGGGGGAGACAGGGAGGGGGGCGCTGGTGGGGGAGACAGGGGATGGGAGGGGCGCCGGTGGGGTATTGGGTACCTAGAGAGAGATTGGAGTGAGGGAGAGGGAGCTGGCAGCCGGTATGAGTGAGTGTGAGAGAGAGGGATTGGAGTGAAAACCTAAGTCCCGCTATATATAGTTAGGGATGGTTATTGGGCTGGTATTGGGCTCTCTGGATGGGTAGTCTGGGCCTCATTAACCGTGGCGGTTTTTTTATAAAACCGCCACGGTTAATCGATTTACTATAGCGGTTATAATAACCGCCACGGTTAATAAAAAAATAACCGCCACGGTTAATCGTGACATTAACCATGACGGTTTTTTAAAAAACCGTCACGGTTAATATTTTTGAAGTGCCTTGCAAAAGATTTTTTTTTGTACTAGTGGATGCAACAATGCAAGTGCGTAAATGCGAAAAATGGCAACACATGATGCAGGATAAGAATAAGGTCACATCATATTGACTTAAGCACCAGAGAACAAGTCATTTAATTAAATATCACTCAAATCTACCATAGAGTGATAGCAAGGCACATTAGCATGGCACACAAGTTAACTTTAGTTTAATTATTTCAAGCATTCATCAACCACAATCTAATCCAGCTTGGCTTCAAACATACATGACCATTTATTAATTAATTGGTTGATCAAATTACATGGCGAGCTCATGAGGTAGTTCAGGTGTATAATTTAACTTCACTGAGGACATGAACTAATCTCTACAACTGAAACACAGTAAAAACAATCGTTCACAGCGACTCCCTCGCTCCCGCAAAGTCGTTCACAGCGACTCCCCTCGCTCCCTCAGTAACTGCCCACCGCGCTCGGCTCCCACCTCCCACTCAAACCAATACGCGCGACGCGCCTCGCCTCCCTCCTCGCCCGGCCTCCCCGTCATCGATCCGGAGATGCTCCGGCTCCCCGGTCAGAGAGGCGATCCGGAGGTGCTCCGTCTCCCCAATCAGGTGCTGCTCATGCCCGGCCTCATCCGTTCTACTTTGCTCCCTGTGCACCACCCAAGCGGACCGACCTTCTTGGCTACCCTCACACCACCAGCCCCAACATCGCTGCCGCCGCTCACATTCGGCGACGGCGCTGCCCCCACCGCGTCCCAAATCGGCTACACTGCTACGCCTTCGGTGGAGTGCACTCGGCGGCGGGGAGTGCGGCGTCCGACGTCTCGACACATGCCTGGCGTGGAGCAACAGCCACGTCCTCAGCGCCTGGCGTGAAGGGGGTGGTGCGCCGCACAGGCTCGGCGGCCGAACTCGGCGTCCGGACTCGCGGCCGGACTCAGCGGTGGGCGGGCCGGTCTTGAGGGGCGGCGCGGCTCCTCGTGTGGAGCCCGGCGAGGGCAGGACCATCCGTGGATCCTCAGCGGCGGTGGCGCCGGGTACCTGCTCTACGACTGCAGGGACTGCCCGTTCCTCGACGTTGGCTTCCGCTGCGCGCTGGCAGCCTTCGCGCTGCCATCTCCCCAGGTTTGGTTCCGTTGCTTCGATCTGCTGCTTTCTTCTTCTTTCTTGCTTCAGTCGTTCCATGTCCGCCATCTCCAGAATCTGGAGATTGGTTTGCTAAGCTTGTCAGAGCGAAAGAAGCGTGCGTGGGCATACTAAACTGGTTCAAGATTCAACAAAAAGAAAATGCACGGAGATAGTAGTATGCACTGTTGGTGACTCAAATAATATACTAGCATTTTCCCTTCAAAAACAAAGACCGATAGCACATGGGGAGGGAAAAAGAAGAGAAAAAGGAGCTCAACATCCTAGCCATCGGTGCTCCTTCCGGAGTGCTGAGATCTGCCACTGCTTAACTTGCAGTGATAGTAGCTACTGCATGTGATCCCGGTCCACAAATATGGCATACAAAGGCTGAACTGAAAATATAGAAAAATGTTGCCATATCTCACTGATGGTTACATACAAGTTAGCATCATGGAGACTAAATTACTGTGTTGAGTTGTGTGAGCCACAATGACAGTTTTTCTCATATATTTGCAACCATGCTTCAGCTTAGAAATCGTTCAGATTATGTCTACTTGGTATGAAAAATGTCTGAACTGTCATCCTAATAATAGGCTTAGTTGTATTAGATTCACTCTCTCTTTTTAACTGAATGACAGAGCTCCTTGAATTTATTATTCTCGTGTAGTACTTGTCGTGAGGTTAATTTCGCCATCTCTGTTTGGATGCTTGATGCATTCCTTTGGAGCCTAACAGAATAGAAAGAAGTGTCTAATGCACATAAGTATAATACATCTGTTATCTGAATAAAAGTTTCAGGATACATCCCTAGAGACTCTTTCTGTTTTTTTTTTTTTTTTTTTGCTCAAAGTACAATCCACATAGCCTAATATGATTGCTTTCCACTATAAGTGTTGCAAAGGCCAAGGCTCCTGCAACAGTCCAATCAATTTTACAGTTTATTGTAACCATGTTGCTGGAAATTGGAAAGGTGAAATGCAAGCTGATACTATAATTAGGGCTGACATGCTCTGCCCTGGTTTATCCAATGCCTTGTCGTATTAGCTAAAGTTCATAAAATAGTTTCTGTTACAGCATAGTTGTTATTCCAAGAATGTTTTAATTCTGTTTGTGGCTTCAAGCTTGTGTATGCACTGGGTTTCAGCAATCAGTTTGATGAGGACTGCCATATGCTATTATCTGAATCAAGAAAAGCCTTTTCCTTTGCATCTGATGTGTTCCATTATTTGAGCTTAATTTGATCATCCGTGAAAAGCAGAACTGTTTAATTTTATCACGCAGATGTTTCATATTGATATGCAATAGCAAAATCATGAGCATGCAAAATACAATGTGCATCCTTCATGCATCCTGCAGGACACATGTTGATCTGCATTACCAAGACACATTGCTCGCAATCTTTGATTTCAGCTTTGCCTTATATTGATAGATGCCTACCTTGCTCCAAAAATGGAGGATTGCATATTTTTGTTCACTGTTCAAAAACTCAGAAGTGCCGCTAATCTGATGGACGGTATAGAACTTGGATATTCAGAGTTCTCCTATTCTGAATTCTTGCTACCAACTGATGGTGCCAGTTTTGCTCACATAACTGCATAGGCTTTAGGCTCAAATTTTGGGCATCCTTGAAGGTTGCTAATCACCCTTGCTAACAACCTTCTCGAAGCCCTTCTCTTGTTTGCTTGCTGCCATAGCAGAACAATGAGGGCTCTTCATGTAGAAAAAAAAATTGTAGCTAGCACAAAACTTCATGTAATGACTCCATTTTTGTATTAACTATGGGTGTTTTGTTTTGTTAGACATAATGGTAATATGTGCTTTTATGAAACAAAGCTGACATGCATATTTGTATTAACTATGTATGTATTAACTATGGGTCTATTTCTATTATAGATTTCTACAATGGAAAACAATCGTTCTCGTGCACCATTGGGAGACAAGACTAACACCTCCAAACAAGGTAAGCAGTGGCGGACCCAGCCGAAGAAATGAGCTAGGGCGGATCGCTAAGTACAATTACAAAAGTTCACCGATATAACCAGTTTCTAGCATATAATTGTACAAACAAAAGTTACAAAGAAGTTTGTAGGAAGAATTGGGCGTCGTGAGCGTGAGCAGCGTGTGTGACTGCTCTGGTGCCCTGCCCCTTCAGGCTTCACCTAGCCCTAAAGGCCGAATTGGGCCAAAACAATGGGCCTTGTAAATTGTAATAATTGGCCCACAACGGAAGAGCACACGATCTATTCATCTTCAACCTGTGGACGCCGCTGCCTAGACGCTCGCTGCCCGCCGTATCTGCCCGCCGCCGCCGCCTGGACGCCGTAGGTCCTAGTGTTTTCGCCGGCGACCACCTAGGCGGCTGCCCAGGCTCGCCCTATGGGTCGATCCGCCTCTGATAGTGCAACATACTATCAAATATTACATTGTATATATGCGCTATATATGTGTTGAGCTTATATTATTTGAAAATTATATGCAGTTGATGATAAAGAACGTAAGAGAGAAAGGGATAGAGCTCGATGGCATGCAATGTCTCCGGAAAAGAAGAATGCAATTTATAAAAGGCGTCGTGAATCCTACATCAAAGAAAAAAAAGCAACATGTTAATCTAACATATTAAGTTCTATATGCATGTAGGTATTTTAAAGAGAAGTGAGTGAAGTTGTTCAAATTTTTAAATTTAAATATGTGTGCAGAGGAGCCCGGGTGGCGGCTGGAGGTACGGGTGGCTTCAGCATCGTAATCGTCGCGGACAAGGAGCAGGAGCCCGGGCGGCGGCTGGAGGTACGGGCAGCTTTAGCATCGTAATCATCGCGGACCAGGAGCGGGAGCCCGGGCGGCGGCTGGAGGTACGGGTGGCTTCAGCGTCGGCATCGCTTCGGGTGGCCGACGCCGCACGGGTGGCCAATGAGCCATCGTTGCTGTCTCGCTCCCCGACGCCAGGGACATCACGCCCATGCTGCTCTCCTACACCATCGAGGTTCAGTATAAGCGTGCATAGTTTAACGTATACTGATCGGCATATGCTTAATGTAATTGGAATTGAAGCGTTGAAATTAGTGATTGATTTACTACGAATTTTTAGTATGACCATTGACCTTTCGGATGACTTAACAGAACACAAGTCCATTGATTTACTACGAATTCCCCTTGTTTTATGTTGGGAACATGAGGTCTTAAAATTTTAGTAGGGTGCTTGCACTCAAATTTGACGTATCTTATTTCAGTTCATGACTTCCTGCCTATGAGCAGTTCTTCTGTCATGGGGTTTGGTAAAATGCTTAGGTGGATTTGTAGCAGAACAGTTTTGTTCTCCTTGTATTGCAGTGAAAATATTTAGTCTCTGTCAACTTCTGGTTTATGCAGATCCATAATTACCTAGTGGTTCATAAGTTTTTGAATCTCTGTATGACACTGTCAACCGATTCAATTGTCTACTCACAAAAATTTATGTCAGTTGAACAGCTATGTTAGGATTCCATATGTGATAGAAAAATTTAGGTTCCTAATGTGCTACAATAATGCAAATAGATTAAGAAGAAAACAATACAATATTCTCCTCTTCCTCTAGTCTAGCTAATAAATGAATTACGTCAGTTCTTTGTACCAGCATATTTCATCATAACTGTTCCGCATCGAATGTGAAATTGAATCATATATGTTATCTGTTTCAGATTCGCAACAAGTTCGTGAGGACATGGATAGGAGGTTGCAGCGTCCTGGTGCCTCTTGGTGCCTACACCATTTGCACCACAAACGTGACGAGGTCGGAGGTTGCAACAAGTTGATGTTGCCTGCTGTGTACGACGAGAAGGTCAAGCGGGAACGTGGTTTCATAGATCATCATGCCTTAAAGGCTAACCTTGTGTCTCGAGTCAAGAGAAATAGTAGTGCAGACGTCTCAAGCAATGTAGAGAAATAGTAGTGCAGACGTCTCAAGCGATAGCAGGCCATAATCAGAGAAATAGTAGTGAGGGGCATGTTAAGAGCAATACAGATGGAGCCACGTCTTAACTCTTTTCATAAATTTAGGGTGCATGTTTGATTCATATAAATTAAAATTCAAACATTACATTATGTCACGCTTCTGCAATTGAGTAAAGCTTGTCTATTATATGTGTGCTCCCTATGATCAGTTCGACTGAGATACTGATGCGTTTGCTAATATGTTAAGGATACCAGAATATTTGACATGGGTTTAGGATGTATCCTGAGCTCCCGTAATATTTTATTATTATAGAAACAACACATGAAGAAATGAACGACATTCACAACTTTGATTCATTATCTGTTGCAGGAGTACATAAATATTTAAACTGAGTCAGTGCACCTTGCAAAACCATATCCAAACATCATATCTGGTTCTCTAGTTCACTTATTCTATGAGTCAGTGCACCTATTGCATTGTCCTTGCAAGTTTATTGATCCTAATAATTACAAGCTCTGGTGCATCTTGCGCTATTGTAATCTCCTGAAACTTCTCATTTGCTTCACAAAGTGCGCATTGATCATACCAGCATATATATTGTGGCAATAAATATTCGTCAGTTCTGAGATCTTCTGAGATCTTCTACAATGAGCCGGGTCGCTAGACTGCCACCTGATTGGTCCTCACCCAATGCAAATTGGAGCACCTTCATTTTCTCCTGCCAATAAACATATACATTTTATCATCAATCATTAAAGTATGAAGTGTTTCAAATTACAAACGCTACACCACAAATCTGATCCGATCCTAACATTACATCTTGTGCGTAGCAAAAAATAGTTACAGATGTATTATGTGCCCCCAGCTAGACCTATGGAGCTGGATACTTAACACCGAACGCCACTGGTTTTTCCTCTTACCAACTGGATGAGCACGACACTGCTGCTCCCAAGAGTGAAGGGTCATCTGGCTCACCGACATTCAGTGATAAAATTGTCCGATATATAATAACAAAGAATTTTGAGGGGTCACTTGATATATAATTTTTTTTTTTCCACAAACGAAGTGAGCAGAAGTCAAAGAGCTCAACATGCTTAGCATCAAGTTCTGAGTGACCAACTGCAATTCATGGAATCAACGCACACAATATATGAAAAGGATTTACTGACCTGTGTTGTAGCACATGTAGCATAGCACTAGAGAGATGCTGTAGCGCATGGAGTTTGGTATAAGTAACCCTCATTCACACTGCATGATTAATAGCAGAGACTTAACATAATAAGAAGTATCCCAGCACAATTATCTAGAATAGCAATAAGCCTAGGAACTTCATAACTGTATGGATAACCTGATCGAAAAAAATTTGTTCAAGAATCAATCAACAAATCTATCTAGGTCGAGAATCCAGAATAACTTTTATCTGCAGAAAAATAAGAGTTATGGACTAATAGAAAATTAAATAAAACCTTTAGATATTAATGAAGTAAGGTTTTACTAATTTGGCTACAGAATCAAGCAGCACACTTAAGTTATATGATTTTCCTTCAAAGTTCTATAAGACTATAATCAAGTAAATGTTCTGAGACATCCTGGGATGTTTGAGGATTTAACTCGATGTCAAATTGTGAAGACTGTTCTAGTTAGCAGCTCTATTATATTCTGTTATAGTATTGAGCAAGTACTTCATTGAAATCATAAATTAATCCAGAAGCATCAATTCAGAACCATGATGAACCCCTGATCAGCTATCGTCTTATCAAGCATAGCTTTGTCGTCATTGACCTTCAAAATCCAGATTAGGAACACTTCAAAGTTTTTTCAACATAAGTAGGACATGAGATTAAACAAAAGCCTGAATTCAGTAATTACTTCTGAGGGAAGGGGAGCCTCACTCCTTTTCGCAGCCTGCATCTGAACATAGTACTCCCTGAACTCTGTAGGGCTAGGATAACTCCTCACAAATTCAGTCATCTCCTGGAAAAGACATTAGCAAGAGTTCATCAGTACAACTGCAGCATCAAAGTTATTTTGGACAGCATGTAAGGCTTAAATAAAAAAAAAAAAAAAATTGCACTTCGACAGCATGCACCTAGTGCACAAATCGTTGGTCAACATTTACAGCATTCATCTAGTACCCAAATTACCTATGACTATTTTTTTTTTTTTTGATCACGCCGAGGCGTGTTTTTCATTAAGCAAAAGAATTTTGTTACACAACACAACACCTGCAGTAACACGCGGTTACCGCAGGCCACACCACCCCCCTAAAAGGATTAAAAGAAGATTACATGATGAAAACAAATTGCGACCAAAGGAACCAATATCCACCACAACAAATCAGGCGATCTCGTCCTCCCCCCAGAAAGGTCCACGTTGAGGGCAGACATATCAAGGTCCACGTTGAGGGCAGTCCCCATTGAGCAGCACCTGCATGGCTTTTTTTTCTTCCTGTCGGGTATGTCCCCCCCTGAATGCCGCACAGAACTTGCTCTCAATGTCCGCATCGACCGCGTCCTCTTCAACCCCGAAGCCGAGCTTCTTTAGGAGAACGATTTGTGCCTGCCTGGTTGCATTAGCTGCACGCGGGCGCGCTGCAATGCGCCCACTCCTCCCGAGCGGATGGTGGTGACGGGCGTCCGCGACCTGCGCAAGCGACCCGACCGCAGGATCGGGCGTGTGAAGCGGGAGGCACACCTCTCGCCTCCAACACCTCTTGAGCGGCGAGCATCATCATCCGAACTGGGCGGGTTGTGGTCGATGATGAAGGTGGCCCCGGCGCCGCCCCCCGTCTTTGTCTTTGGGGGAGAGGGAGGTCGGACTTGTGCCACAGGGGTCATCGGGGGGAATTGCCCGAGCGGTGGCCTCGGCTGCCGGTCCCCGCATCGTCGCCGCGTCCTCACCATCCGCCTCCCGGTGCCACATTAGCGGGGATAGCCGCCAGTGGAGAGCCCACTGCCGCGGCGTCCCCGCCAACCTCCTCGGACTCCTCAGCCGCGAAGCAAAGCCGGGTCATCTGTGGCGGTGACAAAGGGGACCGACAGGCTGTCCGGCCTGCGGAGAGGCAGCGGCCGAGGTAGACGGGCGCGATGAGGGAGGCAGCAAGTTCATCAAGCATCGGGTCCACCCATATGGGTGGCCCCGCACCTCACAAACCCGAGTGCTAGTGGGTCCGCGTGGCAACGTTGTCGACATAGCCGGGGGTCAGGACAATGTTGACCCCCTTGGCCGCTTGCCCGGCGCCGCCCGTCGACGATAGACGCCGGGCCGGCACCCTCCACGCCCCCTTCATGGCACCGTCCGAGCCAACACTCAGCGGGCGTCGACGATAGACGCCGCTGGCACCCTCCACAGCCCCCTTCATGGCACCGTCCGAGCCAACACTCAGCGGGCACGCGATGGCCCCCACAACGACACAAGGCGCTTGCTGGAAGGTTGGGCCCCACCCAGGCCCTAGCTGCGGATCGCCTCCACCGTCGTTTTCCTCGCGGCGCCGGCGCCGTCGGAACGTTGTTGGCGCGGCCATGGCGCAGAGCGGCCACGGTGTCCACGTGCCTGTGAGCACACCAAGCAGCGAGGACGCATGCCGAAGGTCGCGAGCGCGATGACCGGCGCGCCTGTAGAGGAGGCAGCGTGACGGTAAACTGCACACAACAGCGACATGGTCCTTGGCGAGGCAGATGAAGCATAGACCAACGAGGGCGCTCGGGACAGGGCGGCGCCGACGTGTGTTGACACTTCCCCGACGACGCCCGCGACGATGGCTCACAACGAGCGTGTAGCCCTCCTCATCGACCGGCAGCCCAGTGAAGCCATCGGCATCGACAGGCGCAGCCGCGTGAGGAACGTGGTGTATTACCTATGACTATGACTTCATACCAAAAGTAAGTTAGTGACCCAGCACAAGCAAACTTACTTGCAGGCTAGAGACGTATACGACAGCTCAGCTATTGAATCCCTCAGTACTTCCACATTGGTTCCTCTGCAGAACCAACACACCACAATAAGTCAATGTTTCAACTACCGCTGCAGTCCACAGAGATCTAATGCGCAAGAGGAACGGATCGAGAAGCATGATTTGCGCACGAGACCAGTGAGTAAAGAAGCGGGGAGGCGGACGGATGGACAGGTCCAGTGGTTGCTGGTACATCTCCTGACCGGGCGGTGTCCCAGATCTGGGTCTTGACGCTCCTGTGGTCGATGACGAGGATGCGGGTCTGGAACTCGGCGCCTTTGGTGGCCTTGGAGTCGAGGCTGCACTCGTTGCGGGGCGGGATCTACGACTTGCCCACCGCCAAGTGGATCACGAAGGAGATGTGGAGAGAGGAAAACCCACCAACGACCGACGAGCGAGGGGAGGGGGGAGGGCGAGGCGGCTGCCGCGGCGGCGAGGAGGGAGGGGCAGGGCGCCCGGCCCGACGCCATGCGAGGGGCGGCGGCGGCTGCAGCGAGGGAGAGCCGCCGGCGTAGGGTCTGGGGGGGGGCGCGCGGGGGGGCGGAGAGTGGGAGGGCGTACCGAACTGGCCCCAATGGGAGTGGTGCTAAAACTTAATTTAAAAAATTGCATCCAATTTTATTGGTAGCCTTATAAATCCCGTGGTAAAAATGACCTTGTCAAAACAGACCTTTTCATTCGAGACTGGTCGATGTTTACTCATAAGAATCTCTTGTCACCAATAGATAAATACCAGATCTCAATGCATAGGTGCATAATTTATGGTATGGTATTGATGGTATCCGTAACTAATAGACATAAGAAAGAACCATTATTTGCCTAAATGGCTATTTAAGTCCGAAGACAATCTGTGTTGTTTAGGTCCTAAAAAAATGGTAAGTTAAATATCCTCGAGGCAAGGGATTTCTCTGAGCAGTGGTGGGGTTGGATCCAATTCATCCTATCTTCATCTAAGACCACGGTGCTTGTCAATGGTTGTCCAGGCCCATGGATCACTTGTAGGCATGGCCTTCGTCAGGGGGACCCATTGTCTCTATACCTCTTTCTTCTAGTTGCTGAGATTCTGCAAGCACTCATCAAGTCCGCTGGTTTGAAGATCAGGCACCCCTTTGATCAGGACAGTTGTGTGGTGCTCCAGTATGCAAACGATATATTGATGGTTCTCAAGGGGGAGGTTGATGCAGTTCTGAAACTAAAAAGGATCCTGGAACTGTTTGCAGCAGCTACTGGCTTACAAATCAACTACGGCAAGAGTTCAGTCATCCCGATTCATTTGGATGCAGAAATCACCCAACATTGTGTTCAAATTTTAGGCTGCAAGCTGGAGTCTTTCCCACAGAACTATTTGGGCCTGCCACTGACGACAACCAAACTGCCAAATTCGGCATTCAACATCTATATTGAAAGGACCGAAAGATCACTGTCAACATGGCAAGCAAGTCTCCTAAACACTATGGGTAGAGTGGTGCTGATCAACTCGGTTTTGGACAGCAAGCTGGTGTACGTGATGTCCTCTATGCAAATACCGCCAATGATTATACAGCAAATAGATAAAGTCTGGAGAGCTTTCCTTTGGGCCAGTGACAAGAAACTCCACCTGGAAAGTGCTTGGTAGCTTGGGAAACTGTATGCACCACCAAAGAGCTAGGGGGTTTGGGAATCAAAGACTTGGGCAATCAAAACGCTTGTCTGCTCCTAAAACTGATGCATTGTTTCCACTGCGCTGACTATTCAGCTTGGGCGCAGTGGGTACGCCAGCGGATTAATCTGGCAACTCTGAAGGGTGAGCTACGTGGTCACCATTGGGACATGCTTCGAACAATTCTCCCTCTATACCAAGCTATTACCATGGTTGATCTAGGGAATGGCAGAAATTCTCTATTTTGGACTGGTGTATGGACGGGCGATGATGCTTTGGCTGATCGCTATCTGGCTCTCTTCTCCCATTGCACCATAAAGGAAGTTTCAGTGTATCAAGCCATCACCTCCAATCTTGAAAACTCATTTGTAAATCGGATGACATTGCAGGCTCGGTTGGAACTCAGCCAAGTTCTGATGATTATACAGCAGTGTAGTCAATTAAAGAAATATTGAAGTTGAGAAAGGTAGGACAACACAGTTATATGGTTTAGTTACTACCTTGCAGTGCCCAAGGTAGTGGTCCTGATCAAGGATGGTAGCACTGGTGTCAGCATCCCACAAAGCTCCACTAAGATCTTTCAACTTACAGACCCTAGCCCACATCTGCCTCCACTTCCTCAGGTGGTTGTACACCTGAGTAGGGCTAACTGCCTCTCCACTGTACTCCCTAAGGGCCTTGGCTACCTTGTTTACACCGTTGCCTTTGAAGCACTTGTCACTCCTACTCCCATCTTACACTATTTGGGCTATTGTCCTAACCACAAACCCAGAGGTGTTGTTATTCCACCTCATTGGGGGCCTAACACCACCTGCAACCCCTTGGGCCTGAACACCATCTCCATCTACTGTAGCATCAGCAGCTTGGTCACCAACAACTGCACAACGGCCGCTGCTCTGCTGGTGTCCCTTCTGCAGCGGCTGCTCCTAGTGCCCCTCTAGCAACCCCATGAAGCAGCTTAGTAGCATTCACAAACTCACCACTACCAGCACCAGCCTTAGCATGCAGTGAAGCCATCCTAATTAGGTGACCAAGCAAGACAAAAATAAGGATATCAACAAACTAAATATTTGTTACATAAGACAACACATTACAACAGTAACAAAACTTGGTCTTAGTCATGTCCAATATTTATTACATGTGCAGTACACATACAGTGTTCCATACCAGGTCTAGAAACTGAATTATACAAGAATGGAGGCATTAATCAGATTCTAGAGGTCCCCCTAGCAGCCCACATGGCATTTGAAATGGCATCCCTGCTAAGAGACATTGCAGTGGAATCTTGGGACAACATGTCTCCCACAGGTTGGGTATCATGTGCCTTAGGTTGCTTGGCTTGGCAGTCTTCCTCTGATGGCACAATTTGGTCAGTGCCAAAGCCAAGGATCCAATTGTGCAAGATGCAATAGGCTAGGACAAGCTTAACTTGTGTTTTGTAAGGGTGGAATGGTTTATTGTCTAATATATGAAATCTGTTCTTCAGTGCACCAAAATCCCTCTCCACAGTCACCCTAAGAGATGAGTGTCTTAGGTTAAATAGCTTCCTTGCATTGGTAGGGTAATTGCGGCTCCCATATTCAGACAAGTGGTACCTGACCCCCTACAAAGGGGAAGGAAACCACTGGGGAATGCATAACTAGCATCTACAAGGTAGAATTTGCCTACAAGTGTAGAGGACAATGACGACAAGTGAATGTTTGTGCGAGGTTAAGCACAAAAGTGTATGGACAAGTGAATTTTAGTTACCATCTGGGACAGTGAACCAATCATTCGTCTCAATTGCATCAGCAAGTATCATTGCATCATGGGCTGAGCCCTCCCGACCAACAAGGATATAAGTGAACTTTAGATCAAAGTCCACAAAGCAGCCATCACATTTTGTGTGAAGTTGTGTTTCCTACCCCTAAAAGTAGCCTTGCATGTGTCTAGGCAGCCTTGCCAATACATGTGTGCTATCGGTGGCACCAATACAGTTCTAAAAATGGTTGTAACTTGGATAAGAACAGAGAAGTACAAGTGGTTCTACCTAAGGTAGATAATTAAACATGAATGACAAGTACCGCAAAAATGGGTTCCATCTCACGGCTTCCCATGATTTTTGGATGTATGGTAGTGCTAGGAGGCTTGATCATGTCATTCCTAAGCTCACCAACATCATACAACACTTGGTGGAAGTGCCGACTCACTATCTCAATGGATCTCCTAAGGGACCGTGAACTACCCTAAATCTCTTGTTGTGACCAAACACATGGAGGAACATTGCAACTTGATCCTCACCTGAGCACCCATTGGTCTACGGTACAAGGCCCCGTAGTCTAAAAAGGTTGTAGAGAGCAAAAAAAAAAAGGGCTCTAGTCATACGTAGCATAGCTAGGCACTCTGCATCGTTGGAATCATAGATAATTTGAAGGGTTTGTTGTGTGTGCTCTTGGCCAAAGACTCCTAGGACCATAAACTAATGGGTCTACTTGTGCCCTACATCTTCTAAGCCTAGTGATTAAAAAGATAGCATCACCACAGCCATGGTAGCTGCTTGTTTGGTCATCATCTCACGCTATTCGGAGGGATCCATCTACATGCATTCAACATTCAAACATGAACTCAATTCAAGTAGACACCGGCTGGCCTCAACATGCATGTGTAAGCAATCAACACCACAAACTAGCACGTCTGCATGTAAAAACATGCCTCCTAGTGCCTTGGACAAACATTATCGACCATAATAAACTGAAATGAACTAAATAGATAACCATACACATCCATCTTTTGAAAGACCGAAGCTTAACCATAAGGTCAATACCATCGAGCTTAATGAACCGATAAGAGCTAAACAGATAGTGAAAAAACCATGGCATCCATCATTTGTAGAGACCAATCAAAAGCCTATTGGAGGGTCCATTTCACCTTGGGCTTGTCGTTAGTGAAATAGCAGCAACATAAGACGAAGAAGAAGAAGAGCCGTTGGTGAGGAGGATGCATATCTAGAAGGAGAGGAAGCAAATCCGGCCGCCCCGCCGCACCATCGATGATGAAGAGGACGAAGGAGGAAGATGACCGCCTCCACGGAGTCCAAATAATGAGACAGGAGCGGCGCCGTGTCAAAGCAGATCTGAAGCGGGGGAATGGAGATGAAGCCCTCCAAGGAAGGAGACCGCTGCAGGCGGCCACCACCTTACCAACACCGCTGGTCACTCACGGGATTGCACCGGGGGAACAAAGGGGAGGAACAAGAAAGAGGAAGGAGAAAAAATGCCACGGTGGGAGGGGGCGCTTATAAAGACGGCAGATTTCGTGTTCCCACGTGAGTGTTGGTGTTTCTTAGCGTAAGCGAAAAGAATCCGCCAAATTTTTGCGGATATACCGTTGTAGCATTTTACCCGGAAGTATTCATGGTATCGTATTTCCATGAGGAATGGAGGTACTCTTCTAGCTAGTTCATCCAAGGACAACACAAGGATAGAGTTGGTAGAGGTTGAGATGGATTCCTATGGTTTTAGGTCCAAGGATAGGTAAACTTCACCCCTACTTGCTTAATTCAGGGCACTTGTGATCACCTGTCCGCCAAGCGATGCCAGCTGTAGCTCTATGCCAAACATCACCCCGCCTATCCCTCAACCGTGGAGTACGAGGCAAACGAAGGTAGCCTCTAGCCTATACACCGTCTACGCTATCGACTACTACTCTAGTGTCGTACAGGGCGATCCATCTTTATCAGGGACCCTCTACTAGAGCATCCACCACGGGGACGGACGATGAACTTCGCAAATGAGTAATAGCAAAGTTTAACTACTCAAAGGCATAATGCCATAAGAAATACGAACACTCACTTAGCGGAGAACCCGTTGAAGTAAAGATGCTCGTCGAGGTACAAGTTGGAGAGACACCGACAAGTCTGGTGCTTCCCCGAGCTCTCCCTCACATCTCTCCAACTACTTGCTCTAGACAGTAGTTCAAGTGTGGTGCTCAAGTGTGGAGTAGCTCTTTGCCCTGTAATGTTGTTTTGAATGAGGGGGATGATTCCATGGCATATTCCGTTCATTAATCCCCCAAACCGACCTCAAACCAAAGATCTAGGTTCATTGTTTCGGGCATTCCCCACCGCAACCAACTTTGGACTATCGGCATGGGCCTCCTAGAGAAAAATTGGGCCATTTTGGCCTCAAAAGGGCGTGGCCGAGCCCCGGCGCGGCCGAGCCCCGATCAGGCACAAATCGGCCCAATTTTGGTGGGCGCGCTATTTTGGGACCTAATTTGTCTGGTAACGGGTATGCTCCACCCTAGGCTTATGTCGGGTTCACGTTTTTGTTGCACTTCTTGTACACTTTTGGCATGTTTTCTTGTATATTCCCCGACATGTCTTCCAAATAGATGGTAAAATACCAAAACTCATAGAATTGATTAGTTATATCCTATATCTATGTTTGGTGTTTATTTTTATGTAAAAGTTGGTGGTAAAAAAGTGTGAGTTAAGGACCGCCAATAGCGAGCCCGCGCGGGCCACCCGCCGTCACTCGAAAATCACCCCCCAATTGCCCGCGCTTAGACGGGGAGAGCCAAGCCCAGGAGAAATAGACCCTAGTTTCACCCGGACCCAGGTGAGAGGGGGGGGGGAGTTTGCACGTGCATGTCCTAGCCCGACACGGGCCCAAGACATCATACCAAGGGGTTGCAGCCCCAGGGGCTCGTCCCAGGCTAGCCGGCTAGATATCAAACATACCCGCAAATGCCACACCGTGGTCCCACACCGGTCGATGTCGGCGTGGACATGCCAAAGACGCCACTCCACTGTTGACACACGGACCCCACAACCCAGTCCGCTTGTCGGCCACGCTTCCACACCTCCTCTCCTTCCACTCGCTTATGACACCTTTCTTCCTTCCTGTTGACAACAAAAAGAGGTTAGAGGAGTTTGAAATCGAATTTAGAAACAATCACAAAGGAAAAGGTTTAAATTTGGTTTTCTCAGCCTAGCGGAGGTGCCCTATACAAACCGGCCTAGGTCGATTTCGCTTTGTTTGAGTGCAAACTTTGCCAAATCCTCTAAACTTGTGGGAAACCTGTGAAACACATTTTTGTAAGGTTTACTACTGCGATAAGACCACCCATTTATATATATTAGAGGATTATGACCAATTGAGGTTAACCGTACACAATTGATAAAAAACACATCTACTACTCACTACAAGAAAAAACTGCCTTCAATGACGAAAATCCTTGTAAGAATACATATTTTTGCCCAACTCTTACTCTTCCACCCCATGTTGTCTAGCACTTCTCTTGACGAGATTCATTGGTGTTCTAGGTGGCTTTACCGATCCTAGGACAACCCTGCTGCGTGTCTCTCTGGTAGGTCATCCTGGCAAGGTTCTAAATCTCCACCTATAGCTACTGCTATCTCCGACTATAGCTGTTTGAGGCTGATTAATATATTTTTTGGTGTACAATTTAGGCCCCCTTTGGTTGGGCTTCTCAACCAGCTTTTGCATCTCAAAAAGCCAAAAGCCAACCAAAGGGCTGGCAACCCATAGCTGGTTTCGGCCAAAAGCTGCTTTTCCTGTAGGACAAATCCTATAGCACCTCCTCTGCTTTCACTGCAAAGTGGAGGTGGGTAGCTTAAAAAAAATACCCACTTGCCACTAGTTATGAAAGATATCACTTCGTTTCTTCCCCTCTATTTTCCATCTGCGTGACTGTTTCCCGTCGCAAGTCGCATTTCCTCGAGAGGTTCCGTCGGCCGCGGCCCACCGGCTCCCGCCCGAGGCCGGCGATGTAACGCCCCCGGCTAGAAACACCACCGGGGCTACCCTCAACACATTCACTATGACTAAAACAAAACTATTGCAGTAGCAAAATCGCTATGCAAAAAGATTACGCATTGGTAAAACGTAAAGTGAATACTTGTGATGATGGTGCTACTCCCAGTTCCCATGCGGTCGTGATGTTTAGCACCTAAAAACCAAATAAACACAAGAGTGAGTGAAAACACTCAAAAGTACAATTAGAACCAAACGAACTGTTATCTCATAAGAATCCGAACAAATTACTAGAATAGCAAATGAACAGTAGTTTCCGTCTCAAAACGGACAACACTTGAATACTCCTTAGCATTTACCGGTAAAGCCGAGCAAGTGGGGCCAACGACTTACTCACGTGCACTTGAATATAAGAACCAAATTGCACTTCCTGATAAACCGGCACCAGAATTGAATATAAATAGAACCTTGAAACTTGAATCTCATGAACTGGGAACTTGAACATTAACCAGAAATATATATCACTTGAACATTAGAGAGCAAATAAAAACTCAAACAATAGGCGTAAAGCCCAAACAAAGATTCGTCATGCACTTGCCTTAACTCCGATGAGAACAAAACATCACACGCTTGGTACTTGCAGCTTCCAACCCTTCTCTTTCTCGTTTACTACACGTAATACATGATGTATTGCTTAACATGATGGAGTGCATAGCATGGTGCATGAAAGTGCTTGGATGAAAGACATAACGACTTAATTAACCTATGCAATAGCAAGGAATGAGTATAGAACACTTTAGCTATTTAATTACCAACTTGATCATGCTTAACCAAGGAGCAACACATACACATTACCATAGTCAAGTAGGACAAAGGCAAAGAAACTTCATTTGACCTAAGCACTAGAAAGCAAGGTAGTTACTAATGAAAGGCTAAATTAAACTAGAAAGCATTTTTATTTGCTATCATCTCAAGTTCATCTTGGACATACCAAGAAGACAACAAACTTGCCATGAAAAAAAGCAGGGTTTGGATGTGTCTCATGGTCATCAACCAATCCAAAACACATTTCAAGTCCTGTTAGGATTTATGCTAATCATTTAATAATTTTTAACTAGTAAGTAAAGCATATAGTTAAGGATATATTTAAACATCATCAAATTAATCTCAAACCTTCCGTGAAGGTTGATACTAGCATAAAGCAGATACACAAGAAGTGTCATGATCATTGGATATTTATTTTAACCTACAAAAATTATGGACGTAGCATTTCTTAATTAAAAGAGGTAATTTTTAATCATACCCAAACTATCAATTCTCAATGTTTCATATTTTTCCTACATAGATATCATCATAAGGAAGCTACACAAAAAGTTTCATGAATTTAGCATGCACCAATAACTAGTTATGAAATTCACAAATTCTGCACATATCCTGAAAAAAAAAAAAGAGAAACGACACTGTGCAACACTATTCACCTGAGTCACTGACTTTGCAGTTATGCCCCTGGAAAAACTTCTCTTCTAAGGCTGAGTCCCTGGTCGCGAGTCAGAGCAGAGGAGCGACAGGAACGGCGATTTCGGCCGACCGGAGGCCTGCCGACGGTGAGGAAGAGGTGCAGGGGCATGGAGGCGTCGGGCCGCACCTACAGGTGTCTACAGCTCGGCCGGAGGTGGCTTGTGGAGGTGCGGCCACGTGAGCCGCGGCTGCTCTGCCCATGGTGGCGGCGCTGCTGCTTCTCTAGCGCTGCTGCGGCGACAACGGAGGGCGGCCGGCCCTTGCTTGCGGCCAGCTGCAGCATGAGACCCGGCCAGGAGAGGGAAGGGAAGGGAGCGGCGCTGCCTCCTGCGGCTGCTGCTCTGCCTTGGCCATGGCAGTGGAGAGGAGAAGGAAAAAGGAGAAGACGTCGGCCGGCAGGGGGCATTTAAAAGAGCGCGGGTGACACTTCCAGGGGCGCCAGCACCTTCACGAGCGAGCCACGCGGACGGCTGCATGGCCACACGCGCGAGACGGCCCCAAGGCGCTGGACGGCGGTGAACAGGCAGGCAGCTGCTGCGTCATTACTGTAGCAGTGTCCCTTTTCATCATTTTCTTCAAATTACTCCCAAAATTGCATAGCAACTTCAAAATCTCCAAAAACGAAAGTTGTTCAGCTTCTCGAGATCTCCACATTTGCTTTTAGGACCATCTCCAAATTCCAAGTAGTTTAGAAAGTAGGATTTTGAATTTAGGATTAATAAAATAATTGATTAGCCAACTTAATCAGTAAACAATCATTAATCAACCATCACAGAATCACAAAACATTATAACTATTTAATGTCAATATTTCATGTAGCAAACCAAAAACACATTATTTGCAACATATACATGTAATATATATAAACATGAAATGTATTATTGCCATGATACTTGATTATCACACATGATAATGATCATATTTAAAATTTTAATTACTTTTTAATATCTGGGATGTTACAGGCAGCCACCCCGCCCGGCCCCACCTTGAGGCCGACCCCGGCCCGCCGGGCACCGACCCCACGCGACCCCCGGGCCCGCGACGCCCCACACTAGATGCTGAATCTCGCCGCCCAAGGCCAGCCGTGCAACACCCCAGGGGCCGGGCTGCTCGAGGCCCTAGACCTACCGCCCTAGCCGCGCGAGGACCCCCAGCCGGCTGCTCTATGTCCCCCACGCTTGCGACCAGCGCCAGCAGCCTCTGGCCGCCCCCGGCTCCGGTGAGGAGCGGGGGAGAGAGCCACCGCAGTCTCTCTTCTTTTGCTTTGGGGAGCCGCCCCTCGCCCGAGCTCCACCACCTACCCATGGATAGATGACATGAGGAAGAAGAAACACACAAAGGGGATGACATGTGGGGTCACGGATGATCTATGGTTGACATGTGGGGTCATGGATGACATGTGGGACCCGCTGATAGCAGTTTTTCAAGAAGCCATGGCCGTTCAATCAAATGGCTTTTGGCTTTTCTCATAGCCCACATCTCACAGTATCTTTTCCATAGTCCACAGCCCACAACAACTTTTCCAAAAGCCATAGCCAACCAAACACACCCTTAGCTTTTAGTTACCTCTATAGATCGCTATAGCCGGTTATTTGCTGTTTCTTGAGATAGAACGCTAAATGCCTTAGCCGGCGATTTAAAACACTACTTCATGGGAGGCATTCGTGGGCTTTTTCGGCAAAAAACAAGCGTCAAATCGTCGTCGTCTACTGACTAGTCGGCCTCGCCATTGGGACTTTCCTTTGCTACGTGCTAGGCCGTGTATGGTCTCTGGCGATCCAACCCAGGTGGCCAAAATTAGCGTCAACACTTCCCGTTCCTTTTCCGGAACAAAATTCTGTGGACAATGGATGAATTGATCTAAGGCCGAACCCATTGGCGCGCGGCTCGTGTGACCGTACATTGCCCCAAATTTCCGAAGCCCAGAAAATCAGCTCAGTAGGGAGAATGCCCATGTATTCATTTATGTGGCCTGAGTGCCAGAGTCCAGGTCAAGTCCGCACGCGTGGCAGCAGGTCCTTGGAGTCCAGCACGTGCTGGCCGTGGTCCTTCTTATTCGCGACTTCGCATGGCACTTCGTATTCTCGCCCGAGCTCCAAGCCCTGACCCCCGAGGTCCCGCGACGATTCGTATTCTCTTGTTCGTCCTCGTCAGTTAGTCATTCCACCAAATTTGAAGAATAAATTCACCTCATCTACGATGGAGTTATTTCTTAAACCAAACACACCCTTAGTCTCTGGCTCTCCATCGGCACCAGCGACTGGAGGCTGGTCTCTCGTCGCACGCTCCTTCCATTCATGTAGCGAGCAAAGCAACTAGCAACAGCAACCATTCTCGGATTCTGCATAATCCATTCGTGATTCATCCAGTACTCCAGTGAGAGACTGAAGCCTAAGGGAGAGGCGGAGGCATGCTGGTGCAGCCGTGTGGGTAGTTCGTTTTCTTACTTTTTTAATTCTAATTGTACTAATTAAATCCTTCATAGTTCATATGAAAGTCTAGAACTGTTGTTTTTTTATAATCTTAACTTTGTTATTTTCATCTTTTTGAAGCCATCTCTTGTGCAAATCAATTTAGAAAATATGAATCTGATTCCCAAAAGCATAAGAAGAAACAAAAGAATTTCAAAGAAAAATAAGAGAATGATGTTATTCAAGGAAAGTAATTTGGTACTTTGGTTTTTAGGCCTCACTTAAGATTTGTATAAGCCCTCCAAATTTCACAGCACAACCCTGACCAAATCGTACAGACCCTATACAAATTCACTCACCAACATCGCAGAAACTGAAGTATGCTGCCAGTGCACAATATTCAGGCAAATGGATACAAGATGAGGCAAAGGTCTTGATGTACAGCAACCAATTGCCAAAATTTTTATTCTACTCTCTCTTTCGTAGCCAAGATATCAATGGTTATGGAGAAACGACACTGAACAATACAAGGCTGCAGTGGTTACAGAGGGCGAATATAGGCGCCAATTGCTTCGATATAATTTTTTCCATGTGCAAAGAAGCCAACAATCCTTCTATTGCCCTGCACCGGGATGTGGAAAGCAGCTCCAAGCTCTGTTCCAAAAGGCCCATATGATCTACCTTTGTTCGTGACAAGTGTAAGAGAAGACACGACATTTGGTAATGCATTCCATGGACGAATTGTTCCAGAAACTTTCACTATAAACTCTTCAGTGTCTAGATGAATCTGGAAAAAAAAAAGCAAAACAAAAATCAGTACTGGTTAGACAGCTGTTTTTTGTTCTCGAGAAGGTGCCCTGCATGTGTTTAATTAAGAGAGGGAATCGATTTTGATACGACCCAAAGCATGCACGTGGCACGGACTATTTCCAGAAAACAAAAATCAGTACATGGATACATCGCAACCTTTAATTTTTCCTCTTCAATCCTTCCCACCCCATGCGCCATGCGCTTTAGGGAGCAAGATTTCTAAGATGTACATGCGCTTTTTACCTTACGGCCGGCATCACCTCCATAGCCACCCCACCGACCTGCATTGTGCTGATTCCCGTCTTGGTCATTATATAAAAATTCAAGTGCATCTATGACAGTTCCACTATAAATTGTCATTCTTTCCAGGTGATGTGGTTTTACTATAATGTCACGAGGAAGCCCTTCATCTCCACCCCAAGGCCCACTCCTGGTGACACCACTCTGGAAGTAAAAAGGACCAATTAAGTAAAGATTAGAATAAAACTGAAAGACAAACTATAAAGTTGTGACAAACTTATGAATCGTTGGTCTACTTCCTCCGTCCCCATTGAGTTTGTCGTTTGAAAAGCGTGCCCCCTCACAGACACGGTTTCCGGACGACAAACTCAATGGGACGGAGGGAAATATGTTTTTCCATCCATGTCTACAGTTTTTCCCCCTATTTGCAGCTTTGTGTAAATTCAATATATATGCATTTAGCTCAAATCTTAGCTTAAATTATGGTGGTTCTTATACAACCTATATTGACGTGAAGAATCTAAATTGAGAGTTTAAAATATTAGTATTATTGTTTGCTACATATTTTTTTAACCCTCAAATTAAGTTGAAACATATGCATATTATAGCTTTTATTAACCCTCCTTTTGTACATTTTATGAATTGTCTTTCATAATGAAAGGATGGGTAATTTAGATGCAAATTTATAGGACTATTTTGAATTATCTTTCATTATGACAGAGGTGGATAATTTATATACAAATTTAGAGCATTATTTTTAATTATCTTTCATAATGACATAGGTGTGTAATTTAAATCTAAAATTAGGGTGTTACTTTATGCATTTTTCACAATGGTAAAGGTGAGTAATTTTTTTATAAGTCAAAATAGATCCAATGACTATTATTGATGATGATGGTGATTATGGTCTATGAAATTAAAGGCTAGATGCTTCTAAATATTATGGGAACTCTTAGGATTTATCTTTTTTTTTTTTTTTTTTAGCGCATCAAGTGAGATTTAATACGAAACCCCTATTGAAACCTCCAATTAGTAATAGTAAGAAACTAATACGGAGAGTATATTAGTACCTCTTCTGGTCCAACAATTTCCAATTCATTATTCGTGTAGACACCAATTGCATTCAAATATATGTCAGAACGCCCAAAGAACCCAACAATGCAGCCATTACTCAGCATTGGAATGTGGAAATGTGTTCCTTGCCCTGTTCCAAATGGTCCACAGCTACGAGCATTGGTGACGAATGTAAGCGACGTTATAACGAGTACACCATTGAATTCACCAATTGATCCAGATATTCCTGTAATGAACTCCGAAGGATCTAGCTGAATCTGCAATAAAAAGAAAAACAATATCTCACATTGAAATATCCTTCGGGCAATTATGAGTAGTCAGGTCGATTCAACACTAGCACGACACAGCAGGTACGTAATATTGCAATTGGTATATCAGGTACCTTTGTAGTGGGTAGCTGGAGCACTGCAAAAGGAGACCATATTAGGGACTGGTTGGCCCACTATTGTGTACCATATATGGTAGAATGCGTCTATTCTTGTGAAGCCAATAAGAGCGCACTGATTTATGGTCTAGTTTATATATATGATGTGCTAGGATTAGAATTGGAGATGTACATTGTGCACAATATATCACCACACACGATCAAGTGTAGTGCACAGGGGGTGGCGTTGACGGCCGACTGCTGTCTTGGGTGTCGGGGGTCCCGACATGAGGGCGACCCCCCGCCCCCCGCCGCCGCCGCCCTCCGGCCTCCTCCGCCTGTGGGGCGCCCCACCCCAGCAACACGGATCCCGGCCCCCACTGCGGGGCTTCCGTTCGAGGCCCTGCTCGCCGCACCCGGGCTCCGGCGAGGGAGATCGGGGCCAACCCTAGTCCCGGCCGCCTCCATCCCGCCGCCGCCCGGCGCCCCCTACCTCCCCCGTGACCGGATCCACCACCCCCGAGCCTCCTCCGCCCAGGATCCGCGGCGCATCCCACGAGCCGGCAATGGAGGGATGCGGTGGCGGCGGACAGGAAGAGCGAAAAAGCTTACGGCGGTACGAGGGGGCGGTGCCGGGCACGGCAACTTCGGGCGGTGCTCGCGAACCTGCGCGCGAGCGCCGCGGCGTCGCGGTCATGGTGGTGGCCATGGACAGGCTGGAGCGCGCCCCTCCTATCGCGATCCCGACGTCTTGAGCATCGATCGGCCGGCGAGCATCGCTGCCTCACCTGGCCTCCGCCTCGAGCTCAAGACGTCCACCGCCAACGCCCACCCCGCCCTCTCGGATCCGGCTTTCCCATGGTCGGGCGGCGGTGCGCGTCCCTCCATACTACGGGACGGCGCCCATGGAGATGGTTGGTGTGGGCCCGTTCTGTGCGGTGCCGACTCCCGGTCCACACCGGCGCGCTTCTCCCGGATCTACGGAGGAGGCAGCGCCCGCGGCGGCATGGCGGAGCTCCCCGGTGTCTTGCGGTCCACGGACGATGTCCGTGGCTGGGTGTGGGACCAATCCGGGGGGCCCTGCATGTCATCGCCTCCCTCGGCTGCCGGAGATGGTGCTGCCATAGCGTGCAAGATCATCGGGCGAAAGCTTGCAACGATGACGCCTATGGACGTCATGTTCCTTCCTGAAGGCGTTGTGGAGGTGTTCTTGCATTGCAATGGCAGCCGTTCCTCACACATTCTAACAGTGAGCAACGACCTCTGTTTCGCTGGGGCAAATGCTTTTCCATTGGCGACAATATTTGGCGTCACGATGCACCTCGGTGACCCAGCAAAGATCGATGGTGGCTATTCCGAACGCCACCGATACATCAAAGTGGAGGAGCAACGGTGAGGGCACACGATTTCAAGCATGGGCGAATTTGCCAGCTGCGGTGGGGTCTGTCTCCATCTAATGAGTTTCTTTCAAGTTCATTTTGGTGCACGTTGTTCAAGGCGTGGTGGCTGATTCGAAGACCGCAATGAAGCGACATCGATATCTTTTAGCACTGTCTTGAGTAGTAAACTCAATTCTTTTTGGATGTAGTAGTTCTTTAGTACATTATTTTCATGTACTAAAGTTTTTTTATTTTAGTTTTTTTGTAATAAGTTTGGCTGTGTGTGGTCACGCAGAGGCTTTTAGGCTGTGTGTGCGTTACAGAGGCCGGAATGTTAATTCCTTTATCTAAAAAAAAAGTGTACTGCACAGAGATTATGTAATATGACAGCTAGTAATCGTGTATGACCTGGTTATGTCCAAGAAATGTAATGTGAAACAAGTATGTAGTAATGAGTGTACTGATCTACGAGTGGATCTTACTCTATGTGTTTGTGTGCAAATTTGTGATGAGCCTAAGTATCTCCACGTACTGTCCCTCTCCACCAGTTCAACAAATTGAACAAGTTTTCAACTTGACTTAGTTATTTTCGAAACCTATTACAACTTGTAGAGCTAGAGAGGGAATGTTGACTTGGCTTCCCAGCAATGGGCAGAAGGGTATGACTCAGCAAAACCAAATGCCAAGCTTGAAGCTTCACAACACATTGGTGACACATGCAAGGGTTAATTCTTATTTTAACACTAGTTTTTTAACCGGTAGTACTACCCCCTGAGTATCACTGCCGCATGTTTACAAAAATTGATGGGCATAAAGTTAGTAGTGTGGAATTCATTGTTTCCATGTATAGTATAACTAAGATTGTCCTCACTCATGCCACCAATTTGCAAAATCAGTTTGATCTATTATATAGGTGGCTTCAGGACTTTCTCAACCCAGTAGCATATCACAAGTTTGATAGCTGGTTATGGGGAGTGAACAGACTTGAGAACTCTATTACTGCTAGGAGCATCTGCAACTTGCTGGTCAGTTGTGGCTATGTCGAAACGATAGTATTTGATAAAAGAAATATCAATTTTCCATTGCAGGTTATCTACTTGATTACCCACAGGCTCTGTAGATGGGTTATTCTCCAGTAGCTACATTCACATGATTTGGTTGTAGCGGTGTAGTAATAGGAGCATGTGGTCAATGGATTTTTTTAAACTAGGTGTCGGGTGTATAAAAAAGGGACACCCAACATGGGGTTACTCCCGCGCGTACGACCGCAAGGGCCCAGCCCCCGACTACTACCAAAGCCCATTGATACCGCCCATCAAGGCCCATCAATGTATCTTCGTCTCGCCCAAGCTCTAGGCAGGCTCGGGCACAAACTCACCAACGCGACTCGCCCGACCCCAGCATGGGTCCTTGGGCGATCACTGTTCATCCCCACGCCCGAACTCACAAACAGCCTTAGGCACTGGAACCCCTCGGGCACTCGCTTCAACTTGCCTGACCTTATGACGTCATCGTCTCGAGCCCTCGCGCATCTCGCTGAATCCAAGAGATTGTGTGGGGTTCGACCACGCCCGTCCTCTTGCGACAGGGCGTCTTTTCCTCCAAGGCGCATGCACAAGCCCTGAGCGCAGTCGCCAGGTATGGCTCCAGCCATGCCGGTGCTGCTTTGGTCGTGCTAGCACGGTGCGGACGGCCACACACTGTGCTGCCTAATCCCGTCCTCGCCTGGCGTGCGGGGGCGGCCACACACTGTGCTGCCTAATCCGTCCTCGCCGGGCGAAAAAGGTGAAACTGACTGTTTGCAGTGCGCAAAAGCTTGACCAAAATGGCTCCGGCTTGCCGTCGCCGCACCGACCATTCTCTGAGAAGGAGGCATGGTGGCGACTGTGGTCCACAGTGCTGGGTACGGTGCCGACTGTACTGCCTAACCCGGTCCTTGCTTTGACCCTTACCACCGCCCGGTAAGGTGAAAAGTAAGGTAAACACTACCCGCCATTCCGATCGACCATTCTCTATAGCAAGCTGGAGCAACAGTCATGCTTCACAGCACCCGGCGCGTACCAATGACGGTACCACCAACTCCCGCGAATCCCGCACCATCGGTGACCCCTGTCAATGGCACGGGGCCGGGTGAGGTAGCACCGGGGCCTCAATAGCGACCAAGGACAACAATCCAGGGTCTGGCACTTTTACCACCACGGCGACAACTACTGATAAACAGGAAGGCGAAGGACATATGGCCGCCCATGCTCTCTCCCTTCATCTTTTAAGTTTTTCTCTTTCTTCTTTTCCTTATTTAGGAAATAGCCACTGTAAGCTGGTCCCTCCCTTCAGCTATAAAAGGGACAGTCCGGCCCCCCAACCGAGATATGTCGACTCTCGCTTGCGGGCTAGTAGCTTATCATCCAGCCTTAGAGCCTGTTCTCGCCACCGATATTGGCACGAGCCCTCAATCAACCACCCACTCGCTCGAGGACTTGGGGCCCGACCCTCTCTCGAACAGTTTGTATTCCCTACTACAAACACTTCGGTGCAAGACAACAGCCCGTATTCTTTACCACTAGGCGTAGGGACATTCCGTCCGAACCAATATAAATCCTTATGTTTGCTTTGCATGGCCATCGAGCCGAAAACTTTTGCGTGCAGTATTTACTCGTCTGATGTGGGATACCTCTGGTTTCCACACACTAACACTAGGCATATATGGGTGGCGGTTTAATGTACGGATTGATAGATACAACCAGAAATTTAACTTATAGATTGTGTGCTTTTATGCAGTGGTATCGACTCAATGTGATTGCCTTGAGTATAATAAAATGCTTCTTCAATCAAAAAATGTTTACAACCAGAATGGAAACCTGTTAAGGGGGAAGAAACAGTTGTACACATGCAGCCCCTTTCTGTAGTAGCGGAGAGAGAAAAATCATGATCATCTTGACCATGTCGGTTGGCTTGATATCCAAAGCTAGGAAACCATGTATATGCACTGGAACCATGCATTGTGATATAAATATAACATACGAAACATTAATTGATCGACTAGAGCTTCCTGATAAGCATCACTAAGATACTATGCATTGGATGAGTGTTATATTGTACGACAAGATAGTTTTGGAGGGACTAGTACTATACCATATATAAATTAGGAGTCACAGCACATTGTTATGTCGTTCCACAATTTTAAACAAAGATCACCTCCATAGATGCAAATTTAGATAGTGTTGCATGCATATAAATTTTATAGTTCATATTTATCAGGAAAGAGATGTTTTTTCACACTCACCAAGTTGTGGTCACCCCCATGGCCTCCCCAAGGGCCTGTAGTGTGGTACTGGCCATCGCGATCAGTGTATGAAAACTCCATTGAATCGACAACAATTCCACTTCTGAGTGTTACGCTGTGCAAACGGTAGGGTGACATTTTGATGTCGCGTGGATAACCTTCATCACCACCCCATGGCCCAAATTTTGCAAACTCAAACTGAGGCAAAAGCAATTAATATTAAAAATAAAATTATCATGAGTTGACAGCTAGATGTCACTATGATCAATGCTCACCTTGTCACCGTTGCCTCCACATCCTCCCGATGGACCTGCAGTGTCCTGCTTTCCGTTGTGGTCCTGTATATAAACTCAAGTGAATATATGATAATCCACTGAAAATTGTCAATGTTACTGTGTGCTCTGGATTTACTATGATGCAATGAAGAACCCCCTCCGTTTCCACCCTCAGACACAATTTGAGCAACCTTGGCCTGAAAAGTAAACAATGAAAAAACAAAAATTATAAAACCTTATGTTACTAACTGGAGCCCTCCACATTAATTCTCATGACACATGCTAGAAAAAAAAAGGATAAGTCTCCAAAATTCTCAGGAAAGTCAGAAATATCTAGCCATCAATTTGGTAGGCTCCAATCACCATTAAAAATAATAGTCATTGGATCTAATACATTTTCTAAAATAATATCCACCTCTACCATTGTGAAATACAACATAAATTAATCACATAAGTCCCCATATAAATTACATATAAATTACCCATATCTACTATTATGAAACAAACTCTAAAGTAACCACTAAATTAGCCACCCCCTGCAGCTATGAAGCTGGATAACGAGCCAGCTTCGGTTTGGCTCGGCTCGGCTCGTTTTGGCTCGTTAGGATAACGAGCTATCTCGCTCGGCTCGTTATCTTAACGAGCCAAAAAGTCCAACTCGGCTCGGCTCGTTAAAAAGCTCGAATCGGCTCGTTAAGCTCATGAAAGCCAAGTATAAAAATACACAAAATAAAATATGTGTATTTATCTAAAGTTTAAAAATTGTAATAATACAAAAAGTAATACATCTAGGCACCTTAAATTGAAAAAAAACTTAATATGTGCTAACATATATAATGCATGGCATGAGGCATGAAATAATACAAAAACTAATATAAATTTTTGTTTTTTTTAAGAATGTGTAGCTTCGTTTGGCTCGCGAGCCACTTTAGCCAAATGGCTCGAGTTGGCTCGTTATAGCTAACGAGCTAAAATCTTGGCACGGTTTGCTCGTTATCCTAACAAGCGAAGTCGAGCCGAGCCGAGCCAGCTACGAGCCGAGCGAGCTAACGAAGTTTCGAGTTTTTTCCAGCTTTAGCTATGATAGATAATCTAAATAAACCATTAAATTTGCAAGTAAATTACCATTATTAAAAATGAACTATAGTATCCACCAAATCTACATCTAAGTTCCCAACATATGCTATAATGAAAATAGTTTAAATAACCATAAATAAGACAAATGCATTTTTCTCTCACTCAAATATATAAAAAAAACCTTGTAATAGTAAGAATAAATAATGTGCTATCATGTAAATAATGTATTGAAAGCAATATGGCCCTATTATACATATTTAAATTGATTTTGGTGATTGAAATATACGTAGCATCGTGTTCAATAGGGATAAAACTTGTGTCAATTACAAGTATTTAGGTCCTATTGTAACACCCCAGCCCATTAAAGCCTACAATAGTTGTGTTGTTGGCCCCATGTGGCATGTGTGGTTGTGGTTGGGTAGGTTTACCACCTTGGAAGTTTAGGAGGTTGACGGCAAGCTTATAATCCTTGTCATTTCAAACGTAGCATCTCTGAGTTAGCCTTTTTTATACAAAGCGAGGATGAAAGTGTAAGAGATGTGCTACGCGTATGCTAGCCCATTTCATGTGAGGAGCTGGGCTGTAAGCAGATTTTGAATGCACAGTGTTACACCTATAGATGCAATGTGTGAATCTAGCATGATGATTTGATGAAGAAACTAAAAAGAAATCAACACAGATTCAATGAAAATAAAGAAAAAGAACACACAACAGAAGGTCTTGTGCCATGGAAAACAACATCCGAGTATTCGGCGTGCAAGTCAAAACAGTAAAGACCTTAAATTGGCTTGGCTGGCTGATCTGGTTATATATATGCTGGTTGGCTCGTGAGGTTGTATGCAATGGATGATCGCCACATCATCTAGCGAGTGCAATTTTTTTGGGATAGTTGGGTGTTGGCTAAATTGGTCACACACCCGATAAGGAGCTAGATGACTCGATGTAGGGCCAAGCCGAATTTGGGAATCGGCGGCACCTAGGAGACATCTACACTTGGACCTTGTGCCTCTAGCAATGAGCGTGATATGCAAGACACGTCGCCCAGAAGAACCTCGTCGGGAGCGCGATCGCAAAGACACGCCGGCGAGGTCTCTTGAGACCGAAACCCCACACTCCGGGGAGGACCCGTTGAGGGCGGCATGGCAATGGACTGCCCTAGCTGGCCTGACCTCTCTAGAGCTTCATCGCCGTCAATCCTCTGTCCATTGCAACGGCGACGAAGAACAAGGAGAGGTAGAGAGGAGTTGATAGATTGATTGTGTTTCGATTGGTGGATGGGATTCAATCGGCCATGATTCTCTCATATATATAGAAGGGGTGGTCTTATCCCGGTAAACACCTCCAATATATAATCTATAAGTTTCCGTGTCAAAAATATGTAAAACGTGATTTTAAATGCAAAATCGGTTCGGAATCAGGGATGCACTGGTAGTACCAGTGGTAAAAGGACCGGTAGTACCGGTAGATGTCGGGTGAAAATCTTCCAAAATTCATAAATATTTCATCCAGACTCCAAACGAGGCGAACCATATATGATTTTTCGATCAGCTCGTGGAGAGGAACACAATGGTGAAGTCCATTCTTGCATTTGAGGACATTGTTTTTATTGGTAGTATCGGGTAGAAGACCAGTAGTACCGGTAGGCTAATCTCCGCCACGGTTTGAGGGCATAACTCCCTCACCCGTGATTCCAAATTAGACGTTGTATATACAATTTTTGATTGTCTCGACAAGAGGAACATAATGGTGTAATACGTTTCTTATTTTGACAACTTTATAAAATGGACAATTTTGAGTGTCAACATTGGGCAACAACTAGTTTGTTAGCTTGGGATATTTATATCTCCAACCACGGCCACCACCAACACTGATCGGTTGTTTGGGGCTTGTTGGAGACTAGAGTCACTAGAGGACTCTTCAACATATATTGATGTTAGAATTGTTGTCTCATCATAATAATTAAGAGTGCAGTCTAAGACCTAAATTTCTTATTTTTAATAAAATAGAAAAAAGAGTGCCTCAAGTAAATTTTACAATAAGCTGAAGAGTCTAAGCATAATACGCTGATTAAAAACTTTTTTGCAAATAATAAATCAAAATTTAAAACTCAGAACTTAGAATAATAATGACATCACGAGACATGAGGTGCGACAAAATTCACCATAACTCATGTTAAGGTTTGAACTAAATTTAAAACTCAGAACTTAAAAATATATATAGAGTAACTGATTAGTTGATCACAAATGGATAGAAACTATATATAAAATATTATTGTATAAAAAATGAACAAAAAGAGACCACAGAGACGCATAATTTTTATTAGTTGTATGTACTAATGACTAACTTCTAACTTATGTTTTAAAATTGTAGCCTGTATAAGAGCAAGATTGATGGACAAGTAAAACTAATTTGGACTAAATTAATTAATAGTACCTCTTGGTTCGTGTAGATACCAATTGCATCTAGATATTGGCTAGAACGACCAAAGAAACCAACAATCCAGCTATTACTCTGCATTTGAATGTGAAATGGTTTTTCCTTGTCCTTGCCCAAATGGTCCATAGATACGAGCGTTGGTGACAAAAGTAAGCGATGTTATAACTTTTCGTAGACCACCGAACAGACCGACCGATCCAGATACTCCTGTCAGAAACTCCGTCGGATCTAACTGAAACTGCAAGGTGAAAGTGAAACAATATTTCACATTGAAATTCCCTTTTCAAACCATTATGAGTAGTCAGGTAGTAACTTATAGTCGTACCACCTTGGAACCGTATATATTGCGATTTAACAGTAGCGCAACCTAGCATGTACCTAAAATTAGTGTTTCTACACATTTAAAAAATGTCATATTATATAAAGAGAATGATACATGCATACAAATGTTAATTAGTTTTTGTATGAATTGTGTCCTCATAAGGGCCCTAAAAACGTGCGTGTAGTTTCAATAAAATGGTTGTTGCCGAGGACGTACCTCTGTGAAGATGCTAGTCGTATCTATTTCTTATTTATTTTTTTAACATGTCAACAAAATGTTCTAGGTGGAATAATTAATGCCTATGATATGATAATTTCCCCTGCAGTAGGCTTGTGCATGTCCCAAGATGTAGTGGCCCAATCTTAAACAAACTTAATCGAGTCATTGTTGCCACACGGCTGGTTCCACACATCTAAATTTTTTTATATTTGAACAGGAAAGAGAGTTATTCTTACCGAGTCATTGTTGCCCCCCATGGCCGCCCCAAGGACCAACCGTGTGGTACTGGCCATCACGATCAGTGTATGAAAAAGTCGATCGAATGGATAATAATTCCACTCCTAATTGTTATGCTCTTCAAAAAAGGCCGGGTGTCTTTTTGATATCTCGTGGCTTCCCTTCATCGCCACCCCATGGCCCAAATTTGGGAAGCTCAAGCTGAGGCACACCAATTAGGATTATTTAAAAAAGGAAAATGAATGAAAATAAGTTAAATTGACATTGCAGCACAAATATATGAGAAAATACATTTACGGAATGGATCACTAAAAAAATAACACATGTTGAAGTCCATTAGGGCACCCCCAACCCTGAAGCCAAACTGGTTTCTATAGCATTAAATGTGTGCCAGCTAGGCATTTTTACTAATAGGTGTGAGTCAAGGAAGAGAGAAAAACCGTAGACGTCGTTTCTGCCCTGAGAAATGGAGTCCTGTTGTGCGCCTATGC
Source organism: Hyparrhenia diplandra (assembly GCA_015847255.1). Taxonomy (NCBI): domain Eukaryota; kingdom Viridiplantae; phylum Streptophyta; class Magnoliopsida; order Poales; family Poaceae; genus Hyparrhenia; species Hyparrhenia diplandra. The sequence continues at coordinate 5,777 of JADLZK010012051.1, read as the reverse complement.
AAAAGAAACCGTCCGTTTTGGCATTGAGTAGTCGTGCTAGTTTCCATCCACCCCCCCTTCCTTTACCTCTGCCAGATCTCATATGGTTACGGCCCTTGTTCTTCTTCCCCGAACCTCCACCGCTCTGTCCCACATGCCCGCGTACGGCCCTTGTTCTTCTTCCCCGAACCTCCACCGCTCTGTCCCACACGCCCGCGGGAGGCCTCAGCTGCTCGCTCGCAGCTGGCGCCTGCCCATGGCGTGTGTGGTGCGTCTCGCTCACTGACGGCCAGCCGGCGAGCTGCAGCTGCACCGCGTGGCGACCTCAACGAGCGGCTATGTGCCCGCGAGGCACAACGGCCCCACGTCAAGCTCGGCTCGGTAACCTGTCCTAGTGAAGGACCGATGGAGGGGGCACGGTGTCAGGGAACACAGATGAAGTTGTCGTGATGCGTGGCTTCAGGGTAGTCAAAATTAGGGGATTGCTATATCTCACACGTGTGAAATTAAGCTATTTTACAATGATTTTTGTGCCTATGACGCACGGGCCCCGCACGTCATCTTCATCTTCCTGCCTCTGCCAACCTGCTCCCGCCCGCATCCGCCAGCACGCCGCCCGCGCCGCCCGCCCGCGCGCCGCCGGTACATGAGCAGTTCGAGACCATGTTTTTGTTTCTCTGTCACTAGCAACTCAATGTGTAAGAACACCAATCTTCACACAGCCAGGTACACGAAACGGTCTACTACCAGCAATCACCTAGCTTTGTTGACCCAGCGGCTCCCGACCACGTATGCCCCATTGCAGCAGTCACTACCGGAAACGCCTGTTTGCCGAGTGCTTCAAAGGTTTGCCAAGTGTCAAATATCGGGCGCGGTAAAAACAAGCTTTTTGCCTAGTGTCAGGTACCGACACTCGGCAAACACGAAACACTTCGGCAAAAGGGCGTTTGCCGAGTGCACGTGTCGCATACTTTCGGCAAACATAAATGATTCTTGCGAGTGCCTGACGGCAGCGGCTTTTCGGCAAACGTAGTTTCTATCTTTTTAACCCGGTGCGAAAATAAACACTTTCGGCAAAAATGTACCGTTTGCCGTTAAACTGTTTGCCGAGGGGTCGTATGCCAAGTGTTACACTTTCGGCAAGCGGTTTGCCAGTGTTTTTAGGTGTCGAGTGTTTTGACACTTTCGGCAAATGGCCAGTCCTAGTGAGGTCTCTGTACAACCTAAAGCAGTCACCTCATGCCCGGTACCAATGATTTGCTTCCGACCACCGGCCAGCTCAGCTTGGTCTCCTCCACTTCACACCTCCACTACCGGAAACCCGTAATATGCCGAGTATCCGGCGGTTTTCTGAGTGCAACTGGTCGGGCACTTCGGCAAAGGCTTGCTGGCCGAGTGCGACCAGCGAAACAAAAGCAAATGCAAAACATTCGGCAAAGATTTTTCTTTGCGAGTCTCTGCGAAGACTAAGCAGCGGCAAAAGCAATTCATTGCGAGTGTTTGGGCGGGTACTCGGCAAAGTTCCTATTATACCGAGTGTTTTATTTTGGCACTCAACAAATAAATTAATTTTTCTCTCCTACCCTTCAAACTTTTGTGATCTCCACGTACAACATGTGGTAGTTGATGTTAAAGTTTGATAAATTTTTATATTTGTTTGCCATATTTAATTAATTAATTGTATTTCAAGCAATTTTTTGAATCAAGTCAAATTGTAACCGCAAGTGTTTCAAATAATTGAAAAAAATGAGTACAAAAATGATATCCATGTTATTCAGCCCAGTGTCAAGCCTTACGAGAAAATGAAAAGGAATTTGAACATCTTGTTTAGGAAACACGAGCACGAGCGTGTGGTAGTAGTGGTTTTAAATTCTATAAAAGCAAACAAAGTCTAAAAATCATGAAATTTCTCAAGATGTCATGATACCATATGTGGAGGCTGTGGTAAAAATTGAGAAGGTTTCGCACAAGTTGTCGCATTATGATGCTTACAAACGAAGCATCTCGAAGAAAGAATCATATAGTTGAGAAGGATCTGTCGGTTTAGAGTCGAAGTGACGGTTAGGAGTTGTGGTTTGAATCAAAACTTTTTGTGTAGGCAATAGACAACAAAGATTATTTCATGTGAAATTTTAGTAATTTTAGTATTTGTTTTGATAATTTTAATTTTTAAACTGCAATTATTGAATTTTAATTGATATAAATTGAGTTTCGACTATAAATGCATGAAATAATGGTTTAATATTCACGAAGTATTGAATATGAATTGTTGAGTGAATTTGACATGGTATTTTCAAAGTACATTCGAACAAATTTGAAAAACACATCATGGAAAAAAAGAGAGGGAAAGGATTTTTAAAAAGCTAAGCGTCACTGTTTTCTCCCTGTCCGGGTACCTTTTTTTGCGGAGTGCCTTCTTAGCACTCGGCCCAGCTTTACAGAGTGCCAGGCAGCTTTGGATCGATGTAGTGCTCCCTCTTTGTGTACAAGGAGGGGATCCATCCCCACACGCTCTAGTATGATTATTGCCACCTACCTACTCTTACGTGTCCAGCGATATTGTCCTCATGGCCTCCTCGGATAGGCCATCTTGTGTCGCATCATTAAAAGCCAGATCCTTTGAGTTCACCATTGTAGCGCTCGGAGTCCAAAGCGGCTCGAATCCACTCGCACCTTTGGCGAACCACACCTTTCACCCCCCTTACACTTTAGATCCTCACCGGCGTAAAGGGGTTAACCCGGGGGATGTGATGGGGGAAGGACTCAAGAAGCCTTATATGTTGGTCTATCCTCTAAATAACCAAGGTGGGACTAAACCCTCTACAATATCTCATAACATCCACATGGGCCACTATGGGCCAAATTCAAATAGGACGGGTGTGACATACCCCCCTCAAAAGAACCCGACGTCCTCGCCGGGCCAACACACCACAACGAGCAAGCGGTGACGAGCGTTCCCTCATACACCCCTCAAGAACCCGATGTCCTCGCCGGCCCAACACCACAGCAAGACAGCGTTGACGAGCGTTCCCCTCTTTGCGACCATACAACGGTCTTGTACATGTGCCATAATGGAGTACCACTTTCATGAGCCAACTGCGCACAATGAACCTTGTCGCGCCACGGCCCGCTTTACATGCGTGGCCGTGAAGGTCGGAGTTCTAATACCACGCATAACAACACTTTCGGCTCATATCATACGCATCTTGAGGTAAGCCACACCTACCATCGCACTTGCGGCTTTGGAAGGTACCTTCCGCGTGAGGTTAACCCGGTGATAGTGGGATGAACAACCTCAGAAGCATATATGTTGGTCTATCCCATTCTAAACAATCAAGGTGGGACTAAACCTCTATAATATCTCATAACATCCACTTGGGCCACTATGGGCCAAATTCCAAATAGGGCCGTGTGACAACCATGATAGACCCGGGCGCTCCGCACCACTTCTTCGATGAATCGCCTCCTTCGATAGCATGTTCCGTCAGAAGCGCCGAAAGATGCAATTGAGTTGCTTCGGTGCACTTGCAAGTATGACGTGACCTAGCAAGACCTCTCCAGCCTCACTACCGCAGGGTGACCGCCTCGACGCACCCCGGACGCTGTTAACACCCTATCCCACCAGCCTCCATATGCCGCGACACAACATCCGCTGCCTCCGCCTACGCCTAGACACTTCCTTGAGACTTCATGATGTCGCTGAGCATGACACTACTCTTTGCAAGGGCTACATCGAGGGCGATGCGCTTGCACACTCGCCCCACCCGAGCTTATGACGCGTGGGCGAGGCGGAAAGAGGAACCAATGGGCGGCTGGGTCAAGACATGGAGCCTCTAAACCGTGAGCATCTTAGTCCACGCTCGACTCCGGTCCACGTGGGAGTGGGAACACGCTCAGCACGCAGCTGATCTGAAGATTGGGAGCACGCCATCGCTCACGCTCATTGGTGCCCGCCAAGGACATTCGAAAGAGGCAAGTTTGCAAGCAGCACTCCCAATTCCCTGCTGGATTCGCATCCTATTGCTCTGATCTCCCTGAGGGACAACTCCACTCTAAAGTGGCCAGGCTCGGAAGAGGACCCTATGCTCCAGAATCCCTCCGCATCCCGCTCGCTGGCGTGGCCAAACCTGCCTGTTTCCACAGCGGGCCGCTCTCAGCGGGCGAGCACGGGCCCACGGTGCGGAGCACCTACGGCCCAAGCACCCAGACGGCAGGCCTTTCCCGTGCCCGTGCCTGGCGCGCCATGGCGTGCTAAGGTGCCTGCGCTAAGAAGGTGCGTAGTGCCCGCGATCGCGCGCGACGGCCCGCTTCAGCGGCAAAGACGGTGTGGTGGTCGAGGCTATTTTCACGAGTTAGATGAGTGATGATAAATCTCAGCCGTTAGATGCAACTATATTAACATCTCTCCCTCCCAAAACCCTAACTTTCTCCTCTCTCCACTCATTTTCTCCCCGAGCCGCCGCTAGCTACTTCTTTTCTTCTCGCTTTCTCCCGTAGCAGCCCGGCCTCACTCCCGCCTCCGGCCTCCCCTCCTCCAAGCTCCAAACCTCCAAGCTCTTCCAAGCACGCGGGCCAAATGGGAGATCGGCGGCGCGACCACGCCCTCCGCTGCGCGTGGACTCGGAGCACGACTTCAGCGGGGCGGGCGGCAGCCGACGAAGGAACGCGCGCGACGAGCGCGCGGGCGGCGCGACTTTGAGCACTGAAGCGCCTGAACGGCAGCGCGGCCGTGCGCGGCGCGCGCGGGCTCGCCATGTCTGTTGGCCGCGGCACGCGCACGCCGTACGCGACCCTAGTCGCTGCTGCCGCCTGGACTTGGGCGGTGCGGCCGCGACATGGCCGCGACACTTGGCGGCGCCCGTGCCTGGCCGGACTTTCCGTGCCAGCCGTTGCCATGCACCTCCCACGTGCTAGTGCGGGCGTGCCGTGCCGGCACGTTTAGGTTCATATGGCCAAACCCGGGAACTCCGGATGGTGGCAATGATGTCTTCAGCCTTGGTGTCTGAGCCACCCATGATAGCCCACCACGCGATTGTGCCTCGAGCCGAGAGTCAAATAGATGGCCGGAGGACACGTGTGTTTGTGAGGCTGGGCACAGGAGATGCCCAGGCGAGGGAGGTACGTTGTGGCTGTCTAGCTATCGGCTCGACTAGATCCTGCATCTTGTCCATGTGAATAACATCTCACGAGCCGCATCACCAACATGGACATCAACATGATGGTGAAATGCGAGAAGGGGCATTGGTGGATGACTCGCCATGGTGGGCCGGATGTCAGATGGAGCATGGCGTCACAACTTCTGTAGCTCTATTTTCAGGAATATCCCGGAGCCGTTGCTTCAGCGCCGACGAGTCCTTCACCCGACACGAGCAGGGCAGCAGTCGCGATTAGGGAGACCGCGGAGGACCATGGTTGACACCCGCTCCAGCTCTGTGTCCAGCGGCAAGAGCCTCACCAATGCCGATGGCCCAGCACGCCCAACAAAAGTTGATGCGCGAGCTCGACTTCATAAACCCCTCGGACTCCAGCGCCGGATGCAGCAGTGACAGCATACGTGGATATATATGCTGGTGACCTCCCGAAGAAGGCAGTCGAGGCCATCAGATCCGCTACATGAATGAGCAACAAGAACCTGGCCAAGGTCCTTACAGCCATGGCAGAGGAGTTTGGCGCAGCTGAGATGGTGGTCCAGGGAACGGTCGTTCAACAGAGATGAATGTTGTCATTTTCAGTTTTAAATATGTGTTTTTTTATTGCCACAGCTGACTAGTCAACCGATTAAGTTAGGTTTCCCCTCC